>VZRZ01005367.1:1085709-1220415 GCA_013398175.1 Climacteris rufus
TTGGAAAAAAAAAAAAAAAAAAAAAAAAAAAAAAAATTATTGCAAAAATACACTGCCTTTCTTTCACATCAAAGAAATAGAGAAGCTTACTCTCTTCTGTAGGAAACATCTGAATGTTATACACCCAAAACACTAACTCAAAAAACCCCAACGTTTCTGTGTTAACCTCAAAGAATACAGGAAACAAAAAAGTCATAATTCTTTTACACAGGGCTTGTTTTTCCAATAGTACTGAGCAGATACTCAAGACCTGATACTTCCAGATTTACTTTGTACCCTACATGGAGGGCAACAGAGTAGCTCTAGAGCCAAGCTGGAAAAAAGATCTGTCATCAACCCCCAATCTGGATGATTTTCCTCCTTTCCATGCAGGCTTTTGGCCTGCAATGCAGACCTGGAGTTTTTAAACTTAAATAATGGCTTTTTGTGTTTTGGATGAATTACAGTTACTCTGATGGAAGTGCTCTAACTATGCCACTCGGGACACAAAGAGCATCTTCAAGTAGGTAAGACCTGAATAGAATTTTTTAATACTTGGGAATGCAAACCTACCATGAGCAATTCTGAGTTGTCTGCTCCTTCCTCTAGACAGAGGCTATCAAAGGTGTCTGTGCAATTCTTGACACGACCCTCCAGCGTTTCAAGGCAGTTGTTGAAATCCTCCAGTTGTAAAAGATTGAACTGGGGTGAATATTGCAAATTTACGTTATTTACAATTTAATTCACTTATTCAGTACACAAAAGGAGCAAAAAGCAGTATTATCAGAAAAACAGACAGATGTTAAATCTAAATAGCATATTTATAACTCTCTATTGATTTTTTTCCATTTTTCAGCTGGATATGGGGAACATTTAATCCAGAGCAGAAAGGAAGCAACAGAATCTCAAAATCCTGAGACAATTTTAACTATCTGAAAAAAAGAGAGGTTTCTGTGATACCTTTCATAGCTTTGTGATGTTTAATTTATTGTGAAACTGGAAAGTCAAAACTCAGTTTACTAGAGGGGAAAAACTTATGAAAATGAGCTTCCTTGGAGGTGCACACAAGGCCTGCTTCCATGTCCCTACACAGCTTATAAGAGCTCTGTGGAGAAATCAGCAGGGCTGGAATTTAACTTTTCTTTAACAGAAGAGCACTGGGCAAAACTTTTATTTCTTTCAGGATTAAACTTTACATTTCTGAGAAGATTTACACAGCAACAGTTTTTTAAGAGATGAATGGCAAAAACTGGTGTGTGGAGGGAGATTTCTGTGGTAATACTACAGGGTTACACCAGAGAAAATGACTACCCAGAAATGCATTTTTCATGCAGCAAGAAGTCCACAGGAAATATGAGAAACCTGTTATCTTCACAAGGATTTCTGGCTTCCAGCCATTGACTGTGCTGGTGAATGGAGCCATAAATACAGCTGGCTTAAACATTCATGATGAATTTGGATGTACTTTAGAACAAAACAGTTCACTGAAACCAGAGTTCTTCACAGGGACAGATTAGTCCACATCAGTAAATGTCCAGCAGTACATTTGCTGGGAAGTTTTCTCAGGAATACCTGTGCAGAGGAGAAGTCAATCCTCCACCCCTGTGAGCAGAGCTCTTGGATCCAGATCTCCCCCCACTTTGCCTGAACGGGGATATGAATCTGGTCCTCAAAATTACATCAAATGGCCACAGTTTTCTGTTTGGTTTTAGGTTCATTTCATGCAGTCTTACCAAAGCAAAGTGAAGCCCTTAGGTTTTATCAAAGCAGAGCTGAGAAAGTTCACAACTTACTTCAGTGTTCAAAAAATACAAATACATTTCCTAAACTTTAATCATCTGAGGGTCCTGTACTGCTTGGGGTAATATTTACAAAGGCTGTAAGAGCAACACAAGCAGGTAAGGGTGAAATTCTTTCTTCACTTGTTCCTCTGGCTTCCTCTATTATTTCTTTACTTATTTGACCATACTGTTGAGTTTAATTTTACTGAAATTTCAGTTCAAGAACTATTGTGCTCTAATGAAGAATGTGGCTCACACAGGGCTCTAGTGAAGACCCCACACTGACAGCTAATTTAATATTAAAGAAAAAAATACCTGAAGTTCATCCAGCTTCCTCTGCAACATCTTTTCCAAATAGGTTGCTCTCTGGAATGGCTGCAGCTTCTCCATCAGAATGGCTTCAGCAGCTGTCCCAGCCTGCTGTTTTATCCTGTCAGCCTGCAAATAAATCTGGGTTCGGCACCCTGCTATGTTCTGGAGGCCATGCTGTAAATTCTGATAAGAGAAGGGGAAAGAAAAAAAAGTCAGTAAATGAATCAGATCATCATTCATGTGCTCCCTTCATTTAATATCTTTTGTTGCTGTAACTAAACTCCTTTTGTTGATCCCATCTGGGAGCCAAATTCAGCTATGGTGAAAACTTCAGTCTTTTACTCAGAGGATAATGGGAATTGCATCCATTGAGTCTGGTGCTGGAAAAGGCACAGTTCAAAGTTCAATGGAACACCAGTGACTTCAGGCAGCAGGATACTGCTGGCCAGAGGAAATTAGGGAGGGGAATCAGAATATCCCTCTCTACAAGATGTGTGTACACTAGCAGATGGAGGAACTGGCCCATGCTGCAGATGAGAAATGCTATTTAGTTACAGACATACTGATACTTTGGATCCCTTAGTGACTCAGGACTATAAAATTATACTCTAAAGGCAATGCAAGAACAAAGGGAGTAATTTTAGACTCATTCAATGTACTTGATTTTTTTTTGACACGACAACTGAAATTTACTTTTAGCCATGAAATCCCCTGAAATTTGCCACTGTGTAGCATCTTTTCTGAGAGTAATGAACAAAGTCTTCTGATTAATAGCAAAGAGCACACACAGTTCCCTAAAGAGCAAAATGGCTCTTGCTTCCTGACCCCTGTGTTTGGAAAGGATCATGTTATAAAGTAGCACTTTATAACAGTCATTTATAATAGTCATTTAATAAATAACCCTTTTTGATTTCTTACTCTCTATATAGGATTTTATTTTTATTTATTGTGGTGACAAAAATCCATAAAACTATAATCTTTCCTAATATATACAAAGGAAAAGATTAGAGGAGTTAAAATACAATTTTGTAATGCACATGTATATTCAAATATACAAACTCATATGCCATTTCACTGATCCCCATTCTTCTAACTCACTACTTTGAAAAAAAAAATCACAATAAATTCCATGTGTTCTACCCACACACACCAGGACAGGATCCACAGTGCTAATGGCATTCAGGTGGCCATGCCTTGCTTAGTAGGTCCAACACTTCACAAAAACTTCCAGAAAAGGCAATGCCTTTTTGCTGACATATTGGTGAATTTCTGTCACAGCCATTAGTAGATCAGGAGAAAATAAAAATGCTTTGGTCTAGGCTTTGCTGCTGTCAGTTGTTTCTGACAAAGGAAGAGATATTCGAGTTGTCTTTCATGTAAAGTTTCTTATTAGGCCAGGTACAAAATGGAATACTCTGGACTTCTTCCAGTACATGGTTAGAGATTCATAAAGCATGATGAATCATTGCTCTGTCCTGACATAAGGATTGTTTTATTTCTTTATTGCAGTCTGAAGAATGTCAGAACCTAATGACAGCTCTGCTGTCTAAGAGAGTCCAATGCACCCTGTGGTCTCAGCATGAGATCTCATTTGCCTAAAGTCAAAAGCATTTAGAATGATTTTATGAGCTCAGAAATCTGTGAACTCATCAGACCAGACCAAAACACAGTACCAAATCCAATTAAAACCAATTTGAAGGCTGTGGAAGACCTCAAGATGGTCCTGTGCTCTGGAAAATTGCTCCTCTTCCCCCAACTATTGTTCTAGTAAATATTATCTCTCCTCCCAAGCAATGCCCCATAAAGCAAGTAATTTTTCTTTCAATGATTCCATCCAACACAGGCTTGATTCTTTGTGTAGAGCAGAAATGGACAGAGATGGAATACAACTCTGTTCTACTCTCTTCTCATCATATGCTAACTCTGGTTTGGCCTCAGGATCTGGTCAAGGTGTTCAAAGGAAATACAAAGGTGCCTGTTAATGGAAGAAACCCACAGATTTTATCTTTTCCACTGACTGGATTGGTGGTGTTCTTTTGATCTGTTTCTCAAAAATATGTCTTGGTTTGTACCAGCAGCAGAAATTTATTCATGTACCTTCATCTCCTGTATCCTCTGCTCCAGGGTTTCTATCATGTTCTCCTCAGGCACATGAGCATCCAGGAGCTGAGCACACTGCTCATTGTACTGCTGTAACTTGGCTGCAGTCTCAGTGCACAGAGCATCAAAGGGCTCCCAGAGCTGCAGAGTTGCTTGTGCTGCCCGCAGTTGATCTGTGATATCTTCATTTACTGAGTTCCACCTGCCAAAATGTCAAAAGATTAAGAATATTTTCCTAGTAGGTTCTCCTCTGGAATATGTTTTGGCATAGGATTGCTGTGGGAGTTGCTGTGCATTCACACCCATGTTCCTGAGAGCCTGCTGATACAGCACAGTTCGTGCTGTGGGACCCACCACACAAAAGGTATCCAGGTACAAGGTACAACTTCCCCATCCCTGGCAGTGCTCAAGGCCAGGCTGGATGGAGCAACCTGGTCTAGTGGGAGGTGTCCCTGCCAATGGCAGGGGCTTGGAATGAGATGATCTTTGAGGTCCCTTCCAACCCAAACCATTCCATGATTCTGTGATTCTACTTCCCACACAGATGAGTTGCATTAATATAGATTTTAAAATCTTACAGATGCTGGAGTCCTGCCTCAGCAACTTGGGTTATTTTAAATACTAATAACAGGTCTTTTTTTTTGCAGACTTACCTAGTGTGTGCCTCCATGCACTTCTGGTCAATAATCTCTGCAAAGGATGGGGAGCAGTTCTTCTTCAGGCTACTGGCAGCAGCCTGGAGCTTGGCCCAGCTTTCTTCACTGTTCTCTGAGTCATCTTGAAGAGACTGCAGAATGGATTATTGCAATTAATTGTGGGGATAAATGACCTAAGTATAACTTCCCCTATAGAATGGTAGGGATAGGACAGCAATAATGCCACACTTTTTCAGCACAGATTAAAATGCTTACAAAAAACGTAACACCTGTTCCTAAAAATTAGGAAGTTAAGAAAGGTGAAATGGTCCGAGTTAAAAAATCATTCAGGAGACCTATTTCAAACTGAGATAATTTATTGGCTGTTAAAGAACAAGCTCATTTAGCAAACACCCTTGAAACTAACAAATTAATTTGCTAGAAACCAAAAATGTTTTTATTTTAAGCCACTGTTTCTACTGGCAGTAAAGTTGGCTTGACCCCTCCTGTCCTCAGCTACATATTCCCCCTCCTGGTATAGGCAACTACAGCATATCTGTGAACTGACCTAGGTTAAAAGTAAACAGGGTGATTGAAGGAAGGAGGTAAGAAGGTGCCCAGTTCCTTCCATTTATTACAAGAGCCCAGGTGAGGGTGGAAAGCACTCGGGTTTGCTGCCAAGAGTCCCCTACCTGGCATTCACAGCCTCAGCCTGTCCTGCACCACTTCTGATACAACTTGAAAACGAACCAAGTCAGGCCTTATTTACAGGGAAACAGGGAGTGCCTGCACAGCCTTTGAACACTCAGAGCCAGGTAAGGGGGATTTTAGCCAGAGCTGCAGAAATGTCCAGACCCAGGGCCAGCCTGAACTGCCTACTCCAGATGCTCCACTTGGACTCTGTAATAGCCAAGCAGAGCAGCAGGATGATGCAGAGCATTTATGTCTGGCATTCTAACTCATTCACAGGCTGTGCAGGGAACTCCAGCCCTCTGGAGGATGGCAGAACAGTTGAACTGATGCTGGAGCAAACAGAAATGCCAGGCTCAGCATCAGTGTAAGGTGCAAGGGAGCACGAGGACTTGGTGTGCTTTTTTCTTGAACCTTGGTACCTAAATTGCTCCCAAGTTGAACTTATGCACTAAATAAAGTCAGAAGTCTAAAAGGAGTCCCTAGTGCCTCTGGAGGTTAAAAAATAATAATATTCCACTGACTTCAGTGTTGTTATAATAAAGAAAAAGTTGCTCAGATAAATTTTTCTGTCTTTTTTTTTCAGTGGAGTTTGTTTGTTTGTTTGCCTAAAAGCAAAAAGGAAGGACAGAAATAAGACAGCTTCAGTAGATTTACCTGGAGAATTTTGACCTGTTTTTTCAAAGCTTCCAATGAAGCTTCTTCTCCAGAAGGTTTGCACTGGTCTATGCAGTACAAATATCTTGTTGTCATCAGGCTGACTTCTGCATAAATTTCATCATATGCTCTCCACTGCTCCAGTATTGACTGCATTGAGGCCTTTAGCTGTCCCACCTGCAAACAAATAATTTTTGTTAGTATTTCTTGGGTAGACCTGACACATAAATCACCCTTAAAATTACTTAAAAATCTAAAGTCAATGCTCAATCCATGACAATCCACAAGAGTTTCCTAAGTTGGAACATTTTCCTACTTGATAAGGAATTGTGCAGGTTTCAAACAAAGCAGTAAACCATATTTAGAGTGAAGTATAAGAATTTGCTGAGAATGAAAATTTCATTGGAGTTCAAGGTAGTGCTGTTCTGTCAGCCATAACACCAGAACACCCCAGAAACTGAAATAATGAACTGCTTATTTCTTCTTGCCAAAATCAATCTGAAGTGGGAGGAAGCTGAGAGCCTTAATCTCCTTAGGAAGCAGATCATTTGATCCAGAGATCAAGTTTCCTTTCAAGGACAATTTGAACAGAAATTGGTTTGTATGGAAGAAGACACTACTGCCTTACTCTGGAGAGCTCTTACTCTGTCATCCCTCTTATGCCATTGTGCTCCACTAATGCAGGCCCACCTGAATCCCAGGCTAGCAACTTCAGGATTCTCATACAAAATTAAATGATGGATATCCTCTTCATTTTCTATGTCTCTCATTATTACAGTTGTGTAATCTATATGGGGCAGGCATGGCTTCTATTTGCCCCAGACTCCTAAACACTGCAAACACAAAACCACAGTCCTCCTTCAGTCACTTTTATCCTTCTGTATCAGGAAAGCACAATGTCAGACAAAACATTCATCTAGTGCAATACCTATTTTCAGTCACGCTTTGAGAAAAACATGAAAACCAGGCAGACAAACAAGCCTGTCTCCATGAGACCTGACAAAGCCAGATGCCAGATTCCAGTTCTGACTAGGAAGCCACACAATGGAAGATGAAAAAATTTCTACACCATAGTTCACCCTAAATAGACAGCACAGATAATTTTCTCCTAGTATCCTAGTTTCAGGCACACACAGGCTGGTGGATTAATCATCCCTACTCTCTTTCGAATCATGGTGTAGGTGGGAGGAATCTCTAATTGCTTTTTGTAGCCTGTAGCTAATTACTGCCCACACAGGGAAGATGGAAAGACATTGTTCTCGGGAAATGTCTCTGGGCCACAGCCTCACAGTCCTGAGCTCAACCTACGGACAAAATAATCAAGGTATTCCATCTCCTTAGCCCTGTGTTAGAACTCACTGCCTGGCTCTCATGTGAGCAGTCCCCCGTGGGAAGGAACCTGCACTTGCTGTTTCACTGCACACACAGACAACTCAGCACTAAGAACATCCTGCAGGTGGCAAGTTTGGTAGTTAAGTCAAAAAAATCCTAAAATTAACATGACCCATGGTGACTGTAAGAAGGAAAAAAGCACTAGGCTGTCAATCCTGCCAATTTCTATCTCCTGCTATGCATCAGAAGGAAAAGCTTTCATCATATTCACAGAAAGATTTCCCTGCTGTCTTGGTAAGAAACAGTCACATCATTTCTGTTGAAACCTAAACCAAGAAGCATCAGATCAATACTGGATCAATACCTCCCGTGAGAGAGTTCAAGCAAAAGGGTTCAGATTTCAGAAAATTTTAAGAAATAAAGGCAAGGAATTTATAATAGAAAGTGTAAAGCAATCTTAACTATAAACACAATCACTCCATCATGTATCATTCTCTACAGTATATGGTTATTTACCATCACAAATTTAAATCTATTAATGAACTCATTATTATCTCTCCTGCACCTCTCAATTATGTCCAGATAAGAAAAGATCAGCTCCAAGCATAAAGATAATACAAATATAAATACAAACTGCTGGGGAATCAGTTTGCATGGGAAGCCAATCTGCCAGACTCTCCTTGAAGCAACTGGAAACTACATAGGAATTGAAGACAGCAAAAGCCATCCCAGTATGTGGGTGAAAGAGTAATTGGGAGGTGGAAAAGGTGCAGTGAGAACAGGGCAAGAGCAGGCAGCTTCCACCAGCCTACTACAGGAAAGAAGGAGCAGGGTATGAAAGAGAAGTAGAGCAAGTAAGAGAGTTTAAGGCTTCCATTTTCAGCTTGACAGAAAAATAGCAGTGCTATTTCTTTACTTTCTCAAACTGCAGATAGGGGTCTGTCCCTTCTCCCTTTGTATTCAAACTGCTCCAAGATCAGACTAATTTTTCTCTCTCCACCCCAGAAACACATTACTTTACATTAGGGTAAACACTTCAAAGGAAGTCCTTAGAAAGGTAAAGAATAAGGAAGACTTTGCATCTTTTTGACCAGCTCTTGCCATCCCATAAAGAATATTAATAACACTGGTGGGTCAGAATATGTAGTGAAGGAAAGCTGAACACAAGCAAGGCTTTTACCTGGTTTACTATGCTGTCCTTCATTTCACACAGCTCAGCTATCCTGAGAGATGGAGCTTCTGGGGTTTGTTCTGCACTACCATTCGAAGCCAAACTCTGTTTGAGCTCATCAAGAGTTTTGGATTTGGCTGCGAGTTGATTTTCTAGCTCCTAAATGAAGAAAAAAAAGGAAGATAAATAAGATCTTTTAATAAAACTATAGGAAAAAAAGCTTCTGTGTGAGGAGTTCAGATAAACATTCCTTCTTTAAAACCAATTTTGTGTAATTCTTCAATCATGCAACACCACCACCAGTTCAACTGTGATACACAACTGCTTTATAGGAATTCCAAATGACAGTGGCTGCCTCAGACAGTTTCCTGCAGACAGAGCTAGAATCAGCCCATTTTCTGCAGCATGAGCACTGGACATCATGTTTGGGAAGGAAATCATCAGGAGCCAATTCCTCATGTACCATGCAGGCCTCTTTGCACCTCTCCAGATGCAGAAAGTTTTTCTGTGAATGCAGCTGAACTTTTCTTTGGGCAGGCTGGCATTCAGACCCTCCTCTGCTCTGGCAGACAAAGGTAAGATAGGAACTGGTTTTGCAATGTGAGAGTCCCTGACATCTTAACAACTTCTAGAAAGTTATTTTCAGCTTGTTCCCTTACTCAGAGGCTGTCTCCCATGGGAGAAATCCCAGTAAAATCAATGGAGATGCCTGGGACAATAACTCCCCCCACCCCCAGCACAACCAGCAAGATTAGAAGATAGTCTTGACATGCTGGGGAAAGCTCAGCAGAGAGTTCATCACAACATGAGGAACTATCCATGCACACAATGGGTCATAACATCTTCCTGTAATGCTACACTTAAAGCCATGACCTTTTTTCACCTCTCACTGACTGTCCCCAAAACATTTTCAAATTTGAACCTCAATTTATTGAGCAAACTAATCTTAATTAAACATTTTAGCCACCTGCACCCTAGCACTGTTCCTTGCTGTGAGCAGGTGAGTGTTTACTCAAAGATACCCTGTGCCTTTCTCCATTCTGGCCCCTCCACACATTTCAGAGATACAAGTAACTCAGTGTGTACCAGAGCACTCTAGACAATAAAAGCTGCCTACTACAAGAGAGGGATGTAACCATGGCAATGAAAGAACAAATATTCCATGTTAAAAAACAGAGAGGGAACACTGTACTGAATGAAAACAGCAGACTGTCAGAGTAAAAGGATCCAATTATTAGCTGGCTGCCACCTATATTAATTTTGGAGGATCTGATGCCTAGAAAAACACAACAAAACCAAGGGACAGGAGGCTGCTGCAGAGAGACTACACTCTAGGGCAGAGGTAGAGAGGGTTGCTATTTTTCCAAATGGGATTGTGTAGTTTCCATGGCACTACCATCCCAGAGCTCTTCAAAGTAATGGAATCGATAGCTTTTGCCATGGCTGTGCTGAGTTGAGAGCTACTTCTTTTGCAAGTACCTCAGAATCTGACCTACAATATTGCTGCACAACACTCCAAATACCATGGAAAAATCAGCAGATGCATCTTCAGTTGGAGGAAAAAAAAACCAACACAGAATAGCAATTCACACTAAAAGTGGCTCTGGCTCTTTATCACCTGAATGCAGCATGCTTTAATTAAAATTACATTGTAGAATTCTTCCAGGAAGTGGCAACTTCCTTTACTTTTTGTCTGTTAAAATCTGTGCAGTTCTTTAGTCTGGATTGAGCAAAGTGGTAAACAGGGTTTTTATAACAGTATCACTCATGTCACGCTTTACCTTGCAATCATCTAATGTGTTCTGTGCAGAGATCAGACTTGCTGGGGTTTGTAAGGATCTCAATCGATCACTCTGAGCTTCCAGCCACTTGTGTAGAGTCTGGGCTTTGTTCTCATTCTCAGTAATATCCTCCAAAATGTGTTCCAGGTCTTGTATCTGAAAGTTACAGAACTATTTTCATTTACTTAAACCTACAGGAGGGCAGAAACATGGCTTCCCCTTCCCTGACAAAATTTGAGATGATGAAATCCACATTGAAAATACTACTTAGAGAAAATATTTTGAAAGAAAAAGCTAAAAGGTTTTGTAGGCTCTTTAGGATCTGACCTTTTTCTTGGGAAGAGCCAAGGCAGTGTGTATTCTGGAGCTGGGTGATCTGACAAGTTGGGGGGTCCTGGGCTATGTGGCCACATTCATATGGAGTCTGAAAACCTCATTCTCACTAAAACCCATCAACAAAGTTACTAATAAGAAAGGGACCTCAAGTCTCTTATCTTAAGTCTTGGACCTGAGGATCCATTAAATCCTAGAATAGAATTTCTTGAAAATTGTTAGAGAAGATAACTTTTTCCCCAACAAAACTGAAATTTCATCATGGAAATTTTCAGTTGTACAGGAACTGAAATTTCCACTTGAAAATGCTTCTGGAAGACTTTCTGAATTGAATATTGGGAATGTTCCATTTGATCAGCAGTCTCTTTATCTGGATACAGAGAGGGCAGCTTCTCCCAAAGCTGTGTAAATTGAGAGACAGAGATGAAAGAGGAATGTGTTGGCAGAGGGACTGATTCCAGCAGCCTCATGGTTGCATTTTGGGATGCTAAGCTTCCCCTGGTCCTTTCCATATCATGAGTCACACCAGCTTTTCTGGGCACCGAGGCACATAAGCAGCAGCATCTAATTCTGGATGAACGGATTATTTCTAGCCTCACTAGAATAGAATAATTCTGAGGCACTGCCTGAAACAGATTTTCTCCAGAGAAACAGATTATGTGCTGATAGTCAGTCTACACACAGAATTTTCCCATCAGCTGCTGACCTTCAAAGCGCTCCATTGTGAAAGCAATTTAATTACTGCAGGAGGAGAACAGTGACACAGAGTAACCCATTTCCAGTGACCCAGGAGGGCTGGGAACTGCTCCCTGCTAGGCCATTTCCAGGAGGGTCATATTTGCCCATCTGAACAGGGCTGTCAACACCACTTACTTCATAATTACTTTTTTCACAAATCCAACTGCTACAACAGGAAAACCACTGGTAGCTTGCTATATCCCTAATACAGAGCAGTGGCACAGGCAAGATCAGAGTTATGAGAGAGAAAGCCATGGGAGCTCAGTCCAACCTTTCTGCTGAGGGATGCCTGCAGCCTGTGCCACCGCAGGTTCATCTCACCAAGGCACTCAGCAAACTCTGTCCTTTCGTAGCGCTTGCTCTCCACGTCACAGGTGCTCATCTGCAGCAGTGACTGGTTCACAAAATCTACCATCCACTGCTTGAAGTTCATTTCCATCATGTATTCCTGCAGGGGGAAAAGAGGAGAGAAGGAACAAAAATGTAAATCAATCAATTTGGTAGTTTTAATCTGATCGGTTCCAGTGATGCTTCAAGGTGTAGCTGTGGGACATTCATGGCTTAGTCTGAGTGATGAGCTGAAATATTTTTCTGAAAGAGACCTGGTTGTAGGAATAATTCTCAAATTACACCATCCTACGTGTGTGTTGCTCTTTCCATCCACTGAAAGGTCTGCAGAAAATCTCTATCATTATGTGGGTAGTTCCAGGTAAGAACAGGTTAGTGCTAGAGCAGGGAATAAAACCCAGGGGTACCAGACCTTATACTTAATCCATTGGACAATACCATCACACTGCCATAGGCCCAGATTAGGCTAAAACCAAGGCTTTCCCACACTCCTGCAACTCACAGGCAAATGCAGCCAGAGCTTCTACTCCATTACCAAAATCCTTGGTATCAGAACAGAATATCAGAATATCAGGGAGGGAAAAGTGTCCTCTAGCACTAGCACTTGCCCAGAGAGATGAGTGAGAAACTATGTGCAAAGTGAAAACATAAGGGGATGTCTTTTTATTTCAGAGGGTCTTAGGAGAAGAGAATAGGAAAGGGCTCCTTATGTATTTAGTAGCAGCTAGAAAAAAAAATCTCCAGGGAATACCACAGTAAAGATACTGAATCCATAGCTGCTTGCCTCTAGGAATTTGTGACCCTCATCCCAGCTTTCCTATCAGCACACACATCCCCACCTTGCTGACAAGTGAAAAGATACACCTACAAACTCATCTCTAAATAGCCAAAGCATTAAAAACGCCTCACCTACGTGTCCCAATTGCCAAATCCAACTGATACAGACCAAAATGTTATGTAGGTGCTATACCAAGGCACTTGGAAAGGAATGTTTGCATTGGCATTTGCCTTGTGTGCAGTACCAAAGTGCCTGCAAGCTGCAGCTGCAGCCAGAGAACTGTCAGCCTGTCTGAGCCCCGAGCAGGGCCTGGAAGTTCTGCAGGGGCAGAGAAAAATATGGCTCTATGGGGATTCATGCCCTGAGGCTGGGCTCCCTGGCATCTATGGAAGTACCCAGCTTGACTTCTTCCTGTGGCTGGAGCAATCAGCCTCTGTCACTGGTGCTCCAACACCTTAACAGTGCCAAGAATCTGCTGCAGCCTCCCTCTCTCTGCAGGAATGTTCATCTTTTTTGTTTGTTTTCTCTGGAATCATATTTTGATGACATATAATATTCAAATCCCTGTTCTCTGCTTCAATGGATCCTGGTTCTGGAGCTCCATTACGAGGTATTCCTTGTGAAAAAGACTGACTAGAACACAGTGGCAAACACAGAGTCTGTCTTCCTTCTTCCTAAGGAAGCAAAGCTTTCCTGCTCATCACATTTTATAATCTAAATGCAAGAGAATAAGTGAGACAGATGGGACAGCATGAGAAAAGGAGATTACAGCCCAGCAGGCAGTAGCTGTATTGCAGAACAGGCAGTGTTTTGTGTGTCAGGAAAGCACAAGGATTTATAAAGGAGGATGTTGAGACACCTTTGAGACAGAGGAACCCTCTTGAGAGCAAGAGGAAGGATAAGACAGTGCCTGAAGGCTGCTTCCATCCTCATTACAGCCCAGCACTTTGCAGAAGGCCTGGACTTACAGTTTCCCATTTACCTTGTACTTCTGAAGGAGGCTCTTGACTTGGGCAGTGCTGTGTTGTGAATTTATTGGCTCCTCACGTTCCTGCTGCTGTTCCACATGGTCCAGCCAGGCCATTAGTTCAGCAATAGCTTCCCGTGATGAAAGCTTTTCCATCTGAAGCTGAGGTAAAGCATAAAATGAATCCTCTACACTCTGCTTGTTAGAAATATCAAGGAAAATGATGTTTCTATTTTTAGAAAGGCTCAGGCACTATAATTGCATTACTGGGGTATGAACTTGAAAGTGAGCCCTGTGCTCCAGAGAGGAAAATGACTTAACTTCTAGAATGCATGAATCTGACATAAAATTCTTTCTAATTGTAACAGACTTTCGTGTAAAACTGTAAAGATAATAAATATATGTAAAGCAGCCTGGGAAGAACACAGAAATAATTAAACTGCAGTACAATAGTGGGGTTATTCTGAAAGGAAGACAGCTCATTTGGAAAAAGGCACCTTGAGGGAGCAGCCAACTGAATCCCAACAGCAACATTTTAACATAATTACTTAGCTTTAACTGAGAGATGGCAGCAGAGTTTCTCCTCACCTGGTGAAGCTTTTCCTGGATGGCTGGGAGCTGTGTAATCAGCTCTCCCCATTTTTGCTCAAACTTTGCCAAAGATGACCTAAGTGCTGCAGTATCAGCTTGCTTCACATGGAAGAGCTGGCTGGCAGTGCTCACCACTGATGACTTCAGGGAAGATTTTTCATCAACTTCCTTAGAAAATGTCTGAGGTGCATGGAAGAAATTTAAGAGGGTAAATATTTATATATCTATTTAAAAGAACACAAAGCACATTTTCATTCACAGGATGAAATGCCTCAACAAACAGATTTTAAAGACTGTAAAGTTCAGAAAACCTGAGCTCAACATGTTCTGGAAGCAGATGAAGCATTTTTTTGCCCACCTTGAAATAATGCTGAATGCCACCTTTTGCTCCCACAGGGATTAGGAATATCCTGATCCCCAGTTCACACAGAGGTCCAGGGAGCAACCCCAGTCCTCAGTTCTCTGGGCAGCTCACATCTACCAGTCGAACCTTCATGATGCTCTGCTTTTCTCCTGTGCACTGCTCCTTCTGTCTGGCCTCACACTGGGGCTGAACCTCCTGGGTAGTCATCCAAGGGGAGCAGGCAAAGACATGAAATGCAGCTCAGCATGTTTCTCTTTCCTGACTTTGTCCGACCACCTTCACCTCTGTACCCTGAGCCCACACTCCAGGTTCAGCTGCTAAGTGGCTTTGGGGCACACAGCCATTCAGTGCTGTATTATGTGAGCAGCTTATGGGTCATGGCAAACACAAAAACCTCTCAAAAGGGTCATTTTCACCAGAAGTCACAACATCTTATCTAAATCTGGCAGCAGAAATGACTTACAAACAAGCTGCTGATGTTGTCCCTGATGGTGGGAAGATCTTGTGTCACATTGAGAGACTGCTCCTTCCAAAAGTTCATTCTCTGCTGAGCAGAATCCAACCATTTCATTAATTCCTCTGAGTCTCTGTTATAGCTAAAAGGAAGAAAGAAAATACAAACACACACCTAGCTGAGGCTGGGATACATTTCTCACCCTCCAAGTTGTCCTCCTCCCTGGGAGCAGCAGCACGTGCTATTGTGGCACCTCTGCTGCTGCATAATCCTGCAGAAGCATGGCTACAGCTGTCATCTGTAAAGGATCACAAACTAATGTCTAGCTGATACTTCAAATTGTTTTTTTGTGCTATACCCACCTGACCAAGAGTTTCAGTAATGTCTGAAGTCTGTGTAGTTCATGGCCAACTTTTTTAGTTAAAGACAGCCACTGCTCTTCCAGCTTCCCAATCTGGCTTCTTATTTCTGGACAGCTCACAGCAGTCAGCAATTTCTTCCCTTCTTTCACCATCTGGTACAGCCTGGCATGCTTTCCATCAACAGTGCTTTTGATTTTCTGTCATAATATGGGAAGTTTGCAAAATAAAACTATTTTAAAAACAGAAAACAGAGCTAGCAAAACACATAATTTGTTTTAACTTCTTAATCTCACATTTCCTCTGTAACGTATTTTATTTTCCAAATGATGGGAATCCGTAACTCTTTACATGCAAAAGGGACACATTTTTTGTGGGTTTGTTTGGGTTTTTTTGTTTGTTTTCTCTGGGTAGGTCAAGACAAATCTCAACATACTTTCATTATCAGAATGGCTGTGTTATGGTTTGATGGGCTTTTCTGACACCTGAAGACCTCAGGGCAATGGACAATCACTCTCTATCAGATCTTACTCTATTGTCCAAACATTTGACTGTTCCCACCAGAATGCTATTGTCCTTCTGTGCTCCTTCAGGCCCTATCCTATTTAAAAAAAATGTTACCAGTGTTTGGAAGAAAACTGCTGGGATAATTATTGAATAATGGTGGCAGGGAGGAACAAAGAGTGAACAGTGGAGTCATTAAATAAAAAAACAAAGGAGTGGTCTGGTTTGCTCAGTCAGCATTTTACCATCACTACACTTCACTGAAAGGTCAAAAGGAGGAAAGGATAAAAAAGGAAAACCAGGAAGTAGATCGGTTCCAGGGAGAAAAACAAAGTAGCACCTGTGTGATGTGCAAGTATCTCACTTCTCTGCAGGCATGTACAATATAATCCATAGGGATATTTCTCTCTCAGGAATTAATCCCTGGAGAATTTTGCTCTGCTCTGTTCTTGAAACTGTGAAGCTCCAGCCCTCCCACCCTCAATCATCTTCTAAAGCTTTATGACTTTGTTTCTGAAGGCTATAAAGACAAATAAGGACTTAAGAGCAAAGAGCTAGTTAAGAACTTAAAAAGTCAAGGAAAACCAGGCAACTTCACACTCAATGGCTGTGCAAATCTTGAATGTCTCCTGTCTCAGTGCAACAGGTATCAAAAATACCAGAGGTGTAAACATCCACTGTTAATTTACTGTAGCTCAGAATTTTCTGGCAATGTCCAGTGATTTCCTTCTTGCAGTCAACTAGATTAAATCGCTATAATCCTTTATGCCTTTATTAAACAGTCATTAATAATTTATTACACACACATTAATTTGCTCTTATTAAACACTCATTAATTCAAAAATTTCTACTAGAGTGGGTCCTCTGAAGATTAAGAAAGGTCAGACCTGTGGGAAATGCAGAGCATTCTCTGAAAATACATCACTAAGGTTACTGAATATTATTTCTTCTTAATTTTATAAAACATTCATAGAGGATTCTTTCACATCCTTATATTTAAATGTGTGGATAAAATATTTCCAGCAGGAGCTGAGATTCTAGACAAAGATGCAGCTCTGCCATCAGAGATGCAGATGCAACCAGCGTTGCAATAAGGGTTCCAATATTTGGTATTTTCAGATATTGGAAAGCACTGGGTTGATTCTCCTTTTCCATAGGTTTTGCAACATGGTATGAAAATCATTTCTGAATTACAGAGAAGTGGCACTGTGTTCACTGCAAGGCTCCTGCTCTCCTTGGGATCCACAGAGCCTGCACATCATCCATCTCATCCCAAATACTTCCATTTGAAGACTGACTTCTACAGTACTCATAGTCCTTACTCCCACTTAAATGAAGTTGTTTCAGCCTCTGGCTGAAATTAGCAGCCCAATCTCCTCCTACTTTTAAAAGTAAATTTTGAGCTTGCACCCACACACAGGTAAAGGAGACAAAGGAAACAGTGCCCTGGAAATCATGTCCTCATATTCTAATATTTTTGCCAGCTGTACTGATCCATAAAAAAAAAAAATCAGTTAAACACATAAATACCTCTAGAAGTGCAATCCTTTCCATTAATCTTTCTTCAGTTTCTTCAACCAAGCTGACAGAAGGCAACACAGAGGCAAGTGCCTCTAACTCCTTAGTGAAAACTTGGCATTCCTCATCAAATACCATCCATTCCTAAAATATACATTGCATCATAAACACAGCACACATCCATCTGCATTTTTACTACACCAGACTCAGGCCTTAATGTTTTCTCTAGCAACAGTAGCTCTTGCTTTAGTAAAACATAACACAAAAATAGGTGAATAATATGTAAATATTAAACTGAGACATTATTTCACCACAAATTAATTAATTATTCATTCTCTAGTATCTCCAAGGATTCTTATTCTAGAGTGGTGTATGCAATTTTTTATTCTCTAGGGATGTTCTAAGATTAAAATAAAACTTCAAGAAGTTTAAAAAATAAAGTGGTGTTAATATTTTTCTGCCTTAAAGGGCTCTTTTGCCAATCAAATGTTACTGCAAGGAGTCATAAGTTATAACGTGTTGAAATGTCCACTTTCAGAGGTTTTCAAGTAGAAAGTTGGTTTAGTGACACACACAGGATAAGAAGCCAAAGAATCACTGGTGGGAGACCCTAGATACAACTTTTCTTCTTTACTTTGGATTTCTTTTGACTTATTACCTTTAAGAGGCTCTCTAAGTGTATACCATACTGGCAGGCCTTCTGCTCCAGCAATTTGACTTCATTCACCAGCTCTCTCCAGAATTCCTCTCTCTTTTGCAGGATAGAAGGACTCACTCTCTTGGAAAACACTTCCATGTGAGCCATGTGGGTCATGAGGTTGTGGAAAAAGTCCTGAAAAAAAAGCAAGTTAAAGCTTGCTCTGTAAGAGAGATCACACTCCCACAGCAGGAGAAGGTGGAGAAGACTCACTGAGAAGCCAGTTTCAGAGTCTCTCATAGGGACTCAGAAGCCTTCTACCCAAATTCTGCACCACCCCAAGATGAGCAGTTACTGATCATTGTACAATTAATCAGGAACCAGTAAAGAGCTGCATTGACTGTTCCCACTTCTGTATTTCCAAGTAGAAAGATCTATATTTATACCTTCAGTTTGTATGAAATTATACAGATGTTGTAGGAAGATGGTAGAAGGAAGAGTTCAGCTATAAATCAATCCATAGTTTAGCATGAGGTACTTATCACCAGTCAGTCATTACCCAGCTTGTTTCACCTGGATGCCAGGTGACTCCAAGCAGCTCTAAGGCTTACATAGTAGGCAGGCCACAATAATCCTTTGGCATAACTGTAAGGTTATAGTTTGATTTGATTTTGGTTCCACTGAACCTTGGGAAATGTCTGAATCTCAACAGAACACTTTCCCCTCCACACAAGTTGGAGGGTTTAAGATCACACTCTTCAATCAAGATATTCTTCACTATAGAACTGGTAATTAGTACAAGAATTTCAATTTAGGACCATAACCCAGTCACAGGCTGTGTGATCCTCCTGCTAAGTCTTGATTACCAGGGTAGGGGAAAAGGCTTTTGCCATTTCCTTTTGCTTTGTAAATAAATGTTGCTATGCTAAGGACAATTTGTGAAAGACAACCACCATTCCCATGACTCTGAAGTAGTGGTTTGCAGTGCTCAGCACCCTGAAGTATCTCTTAAGGGAGTTTGAGGTATGTGGAACAGTTATATCGAGGCACTGATGTGACAGAGACACCTTCAAGTGACTGGCACTGGCCAGGGCTTCTTGCCAAGTGCAGGACAGTGAGGATGCAGGTGCCTTCTCAGCCATCTCCCACCAAGCATGGAGCACCTGGGTGCAGGGGACACTGGGCTGTCAAGGGGGAAATATCAACTATCCTCCCATTGGAAAAGGGTACATATCCTCCACCAGGTCATGACAGCACAAAATGCTGAAAGCAAAGGCTCAACTCCCAGTTGGTGGGCAATTTCAGGAACCTCACTACTGATTTATTACGAGTACTTAGAAGGATATGTGTTCTCTTTACACATCAGTGTGTTCTGAGGTAAGAAAAAGTAGCAATTTATCACCAAACCTGCATTTGTGATAACAACCTCTCTTTCATACTTCAGTGTGTCCTGTTTTGGTCTACTGAAAACCTTTGCTTTGTTTTCTGCACATGCTCCAGTCCGTCCCTTGTGCTATGAGCCAGTTATTCTCCATAACACTGGAGAGCAACCAGTCACAGAAAACAGTGCTCCTTGCTGTGCTGATCTGAGCATTGTCGTGATAAGCAACTTATACCTTGTGATTTTTCAAGTGAGACTGCAAAGCCACTCTGCTTTTTGTTAGGTGCTTTGGATCTTGTGCCATCTTCTCTCTTCCAATAGCAACCAGCTCTGCAAATCCACGAAGTAAATCCTCATACTGACTTTCACTGATGGAAGGGGAGTTCAGCTCTACATACTTTGCTTTCAGAATGCCCCACATGTCATCCAAAACATCCTACAATGTAAACACAGTTTAGCAATTCATGAAGGACAGAAATGAATCCCACAAACCCACACATGCATTCCCAGAATACAAAATAGCCATCGGCCTTTTGATGCTGAAAAATGCATTGCTTGGAAGAATCAAACCTTGCTGAGTAAGTGGAAGCTGTGCTGTGCTCTTACCTCTAATTTATAAGCTTCCTGGATTAAGGTGATAGGTAACTGAAATCTTTCTCCATGGCCTCTCAATTTTGCTACTTGGTTTTCAAAGTTTTGCAGCTCCACAGCACAGGCATCAATTTTCTGGATGAAGGACAAAATAAGCTATTAGGAACAGTTCCTCTGCATTAAACTTTCCATTATCACTGGTAGTGCAGTGGATCCAGTGGCTGGATCTCTTCTAGCACTTCAGAAGATCCAATGAGTTTATAAACTAAATGGACAAAACAGCTCATGACATAACTTACTGTGTTCCCACAGCACAACCAAGAAGGGAATTCAGGTCTTGTGCCTCAGTACAACATTCAACATGCATTTCTGTCTACTAATTCAAGAGCAGCCATTAAAAGGAATCATGGACTCAGAAAACACAATTTTTTCTTATTTATCAGAAATACTCAGGGATTGAGACAGGATCTCTGTGAAGGAAGTAAAGCTATGTACTTCTGGCATTCTGTTTCCAAGAGTTGTTACCTGACAGAATATATCCAAGGCAGTAATCCTTGCTAGGGGATTCATCAGGGAACACAGCTCTGAGTCTGGCAGAAAATTATGCCTCTAAGCAAGGTTAAGAGTCTGTAATAAAAAAGCCTCAGAACACCCTCCTTGCTTTGGTAATAAGTAGATAAATGGCCAATGACCATTCTGAGTAGGATATGGAGTCTGTTAATTTTTAATTCTCTGCTAATCCAAATAAAGGTCAAAGAAAAAAGCTTCACTGGTCAAATTTCATATGATAAAGTGCTCATAAATGCTGTCTGGGGAAGATAGAAATACCAGAGTCCTATTTCCACAAAGAAAAGGTAGCTTGGCATATGAAAAGGTATAACATGTGAACTGCCCTACTTTGTGTTGCTCTTTTTCTTTCCTGCCATAGTATGGAGTGTATTTGCTCTGAGAGGTTGTGGAGAGACTGGTTCCTCCACTCCAACCACTAAAATGTCTGGACTTAGGTCTGAGTATGGATTGGGGTGTAGTTAAAAAAACAAAAAGGGGTGGTGGTGAATATGATAAATACTGAACTCTCTTCTTCCCTGCTCTTAAAACCTAAGTTAGACTCAAACTTTAGAAAATACGAAACTTAACAGATTGCAGGAAACTGGAAATAATAACTAATGCTATAAAATCTCTCCTTTCCTTCAAATAAAATTACCTGAAGTTGTTCAGAAACATTATGTCCATGTAGTTCATTCAAGCATTGTTGCAGAGCAGCTTTTTTCTCAGTTAAATGATCATAGAGTAGCCTGGTTTGATTCTGCAAAAGAAACAAACATCAGAAATATATCACATATCAGGAATATAGTAATGATCAGGCAAAATTACACAGTAAATAAAATTATTACCTTTTTTCCCCCCTCTTAAACAAAAAAAAAGAACCAACACCAAAATAAAGCATATGCATTATGGGCTTAAAGTAGTAATTGTAAGAGGGAAATTCTGTAAGTCTGTGTAGTATGTGAAGGCAGATTACTCTGTCACAGTGATCCTCTATGACTGTAAAAATCTGTGAAACTGATAGAGAATCAAATTCTTCTCTTCTGAAAATGAGAAAATGAGCCCATTACTGGTGACTCATGGAGCTCTATGGATTCTGCATAAGTAAACATTGCAAGACTAGTTCTGCTGCTGTTTGGAGACAACATCCCAGTGCTCTTCAAAGGAATTGCTTTATTATTCAGCCATAAAGGGCCAGGATGACTTGCAAATGATGAGCACCCTGGAGTTTTGCTGGACATTCCAAACTGTATTTCAAAGATCACACTCTTCTTTCTTTATTTCAGAATAAATACCTGATCTGAATATTTTCCAGTCATAGCAGATTTAGCCCACCACAAGAATCTAGAGAAAAGTTTCTCACAATCTGCTTTCCCAGCAAAGAACAAGAAAAAAAAAATAGGCAAATTTACAAAACTACGGTTTCTGCTCCTGTGGCACAAAATCTAAAGGAACAGTAAATACAGTGGGGTCAAATCAACCTCCAGTGCATTGCTAAAAGTAGCCCTGTGTCAGGCATGGCACCAAAAGGAGGAAGCCTGCCTCTCCTGAGGACACAGTAGAAGAAAGAATATATGAAACCCTCCTTGGCCTAATCCCTACACAGAGAAACTTGCTTTAGCTTGCAGCTCAGCCTGCATGGCATCCCAGGTTACTTCCACACTTTCTGCATGCAAATTTCCTACTGTGATCCAGGCCTCTGTGGCAGTTAGCACTCCAAACAGCACTGTAATCAGCAAAATTAATTTGCTTCTTGAGAGGCCAAGACAAGTTGTTTTAGTAGGAAAAAAAAAAAACAAAACAAAAAAAATCAAAAGCCCATTAGAGATTGCTCATCTGTAACCCAAATGCATTAACACTGACAAGTCTAACAGATGCTGTGAAACAAGATATGCATTTGGCAGTGGAGTACCAGGTAATTGCTATTATGATCCAGGCCAGCTTTCATAGAGTTGCTCCTTGAAGCAGTGGCAGCTTGAGTCTGTTCCAGCCGTGCCTGTAAGTTGTTAAAGCATTCACAGAACACATCTGTGCTCCCACCAGCACAGCTGATGGACTTCAGAAGGTCATCCTTTTTGTCACTCAGGTCAGTGTGAAGTTTCTGCAGCTCCACAGACAGAGTCTAAAGGGTTGAAAGAAAAATAACATGAGTGAAAATGGCCTGCCTGAGGACTCTTGCCTGTAAAAGGCAGCAGGAGTTGAGTTGATAATTGTTAAAAGAAACAGGCCCAAATCTGTGCAATATAAATTAGTTTGGTGGTGTTACTCCTGAATAATGCCAGCAGAACAGAGAGGGATTATCAGGCCATATATATTCTGTTGCAACAGGAATCCACTAGGGTTTCTCCTTCTCTGAAGGATTTAGGGCAGTTACCTCATACAGAGCCTGCTGCACGGCTGCCTCTTCAGTGGACAGGACCGAGGTGTTCAGCATCTCCTCCATGTTATTCAAACATCTGCTGATGGCCAGAAGCAACTCAAACAATTTTCTGTCCAAATTGGAAGAGACTTCCTCTGCCACATTATCCTGGGTAAATGCAAGCCAGTTTTCAGTAATTTCACCCAAGGCATGGCTAAGATTCATTCACTCGTATAAGGTTAGAGGTTCGATCAGCTAATAATAAAATGGAATTATTGAAGTACTGAGGGACAGACTTGGATACATGCATGTAACATTCAGAGCTGTCAAGGCCAAAGCTGAGACAATGACTCTTTATATACTGGAGAGTGGCTGTGCTCTTACAGGTCTGTAATTTCAGGAATGAGCACAACAAATGTCAGCTCCAATCCTGCAGATTAACTGAAATCATTCACAGGCTCCTTGCTTTATAGCATTTGAGGATTTTTAACCACACTAGCAAACCTTTGGATTCAGGTAGCAGAAGTATCCTAGTGGAAACTTGAAATGTTTCCTCTCAAAATCCTCAGCCTATTTCTACATTATAGTTCATACCCAATGCAAAAGCTCCCACTTGCAATAATATGATTATTGGCTGTTTCCCAGTGTTCAAACAGTGTCTTGTGTCCAGAATCCCTGGGTTTTTTTGCAATGCTAGGACATGCCATTTTTACCTGTGCATGCACCACATTTGCTTCATGGCTTAGGTCTCCCAGCTGGACAGTGTAAGTTTTCAGTTCTTCCACAGTTGGGGTTCCTGCACCTGAGAATGTGCCTCGAGGCAGCATGTTCATCTTTGTTGTAATCTAGCATTTGGAAAAAAAACATTGCAATTAGGTGAGCAGCTCAAATGAAGATAGGGCTATGGGCAACAAAATAACACTCCTCTCAAAAAGCATTAAAATGGAAGTTTCAAGGCACTAACATTAAGCACCTGGATAGTAGGGTTCTCTTTTTACTGGCAGAGGCTGGGCAGGCTATGCCCTGATGGGAGATTGACTGAAAAAGGAGCCTCTGATTCCCAACTTTTTAGGCTACAGCTGTAGTTTCTGTTAAGGCAACCCTACTGCCCATTGCAGGGCAAGCCTTGCCTGAAAGAGTTGACTTTCATCCTGTTACATGTCTGATATTCTTCCATGTATTACAGCAATTTCAGAGAACAGAAAATCTAATAATTCTAATTTAATGTGAACAAAACTGTTAATAATAGGAATTAGAATGTCCAAGCAGTAAAATTCTGCAGTCTGTTCAGAACAAACACACTCCCAAGAACAAGCACACAAGCCCAAACTCCACTTTTGGCATGTGGGAATTAGAGAACACAAGGGTGAATGGCAGAACAAAAGGGAAGCCAGAGATTTGCTTTGACCAAAATGTTCTCGCTGGCAGGAACTGAGACTTCACCCACACCCTCGGGAATGAGCTGGGAGCTTGCTGGGTCACTCCCTCAGTTCTCTTGAAAGCATTAAGCAGATAACATCTAGTCTGAATGTTACCTACAGGGATTCACCCACGTGCTCCCACACTATGCTTAGCAGTCTCTACTTCAGAGACATGATTTACCTCAAAATAAAATTAAAAGACAATCAGGAAAACACCATGCAGTAACAATCTCCTCTGGAGAAACCTTGCACAGATTTCAGTTATCTGATGGAGAGCCAAGCTCCCATGACACAGAAAGATACACTGCTATCTACACTATCAGTGTTTGATGGAACTTAAACAAACCTGAGGTTCCACAAGCTGGCAGAGAGGAGATTTCATCTTTGATGACAGCTCTTGTTGTAAATATTGCCATTTATTACCCCTTTGATCCTTTGGAGCTAAGGTGGGATCAGCCTGCTTGCTCTTTGAATCAGATTCTCCATTGCTGCATTGGGAAAACATTGTTAGAATGGCAAATACTGAAGCAGAGTAAGTAAAACTAGGTTTGCAAGGCTTCTTGTATAAGATTAGTTTCTCTTGCTCCTACCTCAAAACCAGAGTGAAACCAAGTGCATGGATGATTTTTAATTCAAGCTTTGATAAATTTATTTGGACTTATCCCTTCCCATGAAACACAGCAGGGACCTGCTGGCAGCCTCCATCTCTGAATTGTCACATGGGGAGCACAGTCCTGTAGGAAGTCTTGGTTCTGTGCTGGAAGGTGCATGATCCCAATGTCCCCTTTTCAAAGCTGCTGCCTTTACACCTGGCTGGGTTTGACTGTGCATTTGGACAGCCATGGCTGTGAACAGAGGCACCAAACTTACCTCCAGATCAGCCTGATTTAGTTTATAGCAGGTGTCAGTCCTGCCTAATAGCAAGATCCTAAACTCTGGAGTCAGCCCAGTGTCAAGAAGGCTGTCCCATAAATGAGCCCCCATTTCTCTGGGCTGTTGGTGCCAGAAATCCCCCAGCTTTGCCATTTTTCTTCCAAAGGCACCAAGAACCAAAGCACTGAACCAATGGTGCCACTGCAGGGATCAGCAGTTTTAGGCAGTTTTACATCTCTGAATCTGGTAACTGATTCTGTTATTCTGTACCTGGATTCTGATTTCTGAGTCACACTGTCCTCAAGCTGTGGCTGCATTTTTTCCACGCACGACTCAATAAAATCAATGAGGCTTTTCTGCTCAGCTGCTTTTACTTTCAGGTCCTGTGCACAGAGAATAGCATGAACAGTTATGTGAACTGTAATAATCTGAAATGATGATTGTGCTTTTCCAAGCATATTTTATGTGAAATCATTTAGCAAAGAAAAAAATCACTTAGCAAAGAAAATAAGAATATATGTCAGAATAAAATGCAGCTTATGTGTAAACATGAATTTACAGAACAAACCATTTTCTGCAAACATGCATTTTTATTAATATATTTCTACCTGAGCTAAAGTTTTAAAAGCAAAACCCAATCAGAAACAAATTACATATAGAAATTTAAACACCAATGACTGCAATCCTTACATAAAGAAATATGCAAGGGAAAATGTGGATTTGCTCAAATATGAGGTTGAGTTCCATTAGTTAAAAGGAGAGTGTTGAGTGAAAAGTGAGCAATTCTAGCAGCTCAAGCTGGATCATTTTCTCCAGCTCTTTTCCAATAGCACAAAAAAGGTAAAACCTAATTCACAGTTAGAAAAATAGAAGCAGTTGGCAGAGCACAGAACATTACAGGATTTTTTTATTGTGTTAACAAGAACCTTGAAGTCATAGTGAGTTAGCCCACGGGAAAATGTTCACAAAACTTTAGTTTGAAATTCATCTTCAAAAACAATGGCAATGTACAGATTCAGATTTCATAATACACCAGTGTTTCAAAGCTGGGACTCTTGCCTTGTTTCACAATGATTCAGATGGCATCACCCACCCCACCAATCTCCTAGCTTTATAATATTACTAAAAATTTTGGACAAGGGATTTTAGGGGTGAGGCCTTTCTCCATCCTGATGAACTCTCCTAATCCTGGAGGAGAGGGATGGCTGAAACCTTCCCTTGACAGACTTGATCCCACAGGGCAAACTGCAGCGGTTGCAAGTGCAGCTGTCCCCCAGCCCACAGGGGATGTGGAGCAGCCTGGCTCCAGGATGGCAGGAGAATGAATTACCTGTGGCTGCTGGAGCCCATTGTGCCAAGCAAGAGGCTGTTGGCCCAGGGGGAGCTGGGGTGTGCTGAGACCATCTGAGTGTAGGATCTCCAGGGGCTCTGGAGTGATTCTCTCCCTGCTGGGAACCTGTAAACAGAGACCTCTTGTGGGAAAGGCTTCTAGACTTGACAGGAGAGCAGAAGCCCAGAGGTGCAGATTGGGGAAAGGGCAAAAGCAGAGGTGTCTTGGACTTACCATACACAGAATCAGCAGCACATCAAGCACAACTGCTACTTTTGCAAAGATTTTTGTCCAGTTCCTTTTACTGAAAGTTTAATCCATTCTAACCTGCTGCCAAAGACCTCACATTTCTCCCTCAACAGTTACAGGGCTTGCTCTGCTTTTTCTGTCAGCAGATTACGTGATACTAACCCTCCCTTCTTATTGTTTCACCAAGTTATAGGGATGTGCAATTTATGCTTATAAATTTGGTCATGCACCTGGATTTTTGACCTGTCTGTGCTCACAGAAGCCTTTACCAGAGCTAATTCACACCAGAGAGACTGTGTCTGCTCTTAAACAAACACATCAGGTGAGCTCCTCTGTTCCCTTGCACAACAGAGAGGGAATGAGCTCTGAAGCCAGGAGTTACTGTCTCACCTACTGGGAAACTCAGCAATGACTGTACAGCTGTGGTGCAGGAGAGCTGACAGAACTACAGCATTTAAGCATTCTTCAAAGAGAAAATTACTAAAAGGCCTCTCTGCTGTGATATTGTCACAGACAAACATCACAGCCTTTTAAAGGCATTTAAAACCAAACCAAAACCCAAGTCCTTTTCCTGTGCTCCTAGTCAAATGCCGACCTCTGTCACTGAGCACTTAAAGCTGAAAAGACGCTGTTCAGAGACTCATTAAAAATCCACTTGGTGCAAACTACAAGTAATTATACAGAACCATAAAGTACAATAATAACAACGGACATTTCTCCCTCCCTTGCTTCACATGGTGAGCTCTAACTGTTCTGCAACTACAGACCATTAAAGCACCAGGACTCTCAACTCTTGCCCTGCATAACATTCATATGCTTTACCTGCTCTTCATTGTACTTGTCTTGAAGCATCATCTGGACATTTTCCAAATTGCGCTTCACCTCCTTCAGCTTCAAGGAAAGAGCCTCTGTCTTTTGTTGGTAGTCTGCACTATCTCCACAATCTTCCAGTAAAGAAAGGACCTTTTGTTCAATCTCTGATAACCTCACCTAGAAGGGACAGCAGATAATTATTCATTCTCAGAAGTGCAACACTCCTTTTCTGACAACATTCTGAAGTCAATGCTCACACTTCCCCTTAAGTGTCTGGAAAGAATAGAAACATTCAGGCAAAAAGAGAAATAGCTGCAACCTCCCTAGACTTTCTCCAGTATAGTCTCTTTTTATTCTGAACAATTAAATGAATTTTATACTGTTAGTCTTAAGACTGTTTCAAATAAAAGCATCTGCAGGAAGTTATATTAACTCAGACATGAAGTAATAGAAGAAGAGAGCAGAAATGACAGACTCCTAAATGCAACCAAGGAGACAACACACCCCAATGGGTGAGAAAGAGGCAATGGACAGACTGCTCACATCACTCTTTGGGAGGAATGATGCTCAACTACGAACACAAAGTTCCCATGTGTCAGCCAGGCCATTGCAGACTGTTGGGATCTGGTTTCTGATTCAAGCTGCTGTCAATCAAAGTGCATCCCTGCACACTTTAAACCCATGTTTTTAAGGTGAACATGGAGACAGCTACAATAACTCAACTGCAAAGTAATCAACTGCAATAAATTAACTGCTTTATGTCATATGCCCATATCTAGAGACTGTTTCTGTCCCATTCTGTGTGTATTTTTCCGTGTAAATATTGACTTGGTTAGAGAATCCTCTTCCCCTGCCCAAGTTCATGTCTTAACATTGAGCCAAACTGAAGCCAACAGGAACTGAGCAGTGCTTACAGCTGCCTGAAGGCTGTTTGTTTTCACCAGCTGGAACTGCCCTGGTGAAGCCTATGCTGACAGGAACCCTGAACAGGATCCAGACACTGCCAGTACTTGGGAGCATTCAGGATCCTAATTCCCAGAGTTCAGCACCTGAGCACTTGGCCGAATCACAGCCTAAACCCAGAGGCACTTCTTGGCCTGGCACACCAGACTGGCACCACAAAGAGCCTCAGAGTGGCACAGCCTGCATACTCTGTTTTAATCTGCACATGCTGCACAGCACTCCCTTCCACCCAGCCCCTCGTGCCAGTCCTGTTTTCCTCCTCCCATCTTCACCAACAGGTACCACCCACTCCTTTTTTTCTGCTGCCATGGGGGCAGAAGGCTGCCCTAGGAGCATGGCAGTAGGTCCAAATATCACCACTGCTCACTGAGGGCAAGTGAAAAGCCACTATATCTTTTTACCTATGCTGGCAGCTTATAGCAAAAACCGCAGAAGTAGAACTTAGCAGTTTGGAAGCTTTCTTGTACCAGTCTTTTAAATCATTCTGACAAGCAGAAAGTGAAAATGTCAAAAAAAAACCCCAACTTTTTTGTTTCTAGCTAATTTACCATGATTGGGACCAATGAAAAAGATTACCTTTTAGTAGAGGATTCAAACTATAATGAGCCACGGTTTTTTTGAAAAGAATCCAAATTAAATCAAAGCTTTATATGTACTCCAGAATTCTACCTAAGTCCTCTGGATTCATAGATCTCCCTACTCTAAACCCAGCTATTTTAACCAAACCCTGGCAAAGCTGCCCCTGAAGCTGAAGCCAAGCAGTCAGCTGCTCTGTGCACGGTGTGAGGACGCTGCTGAAGCAGGAGAGAGGCAGCAGGCACAGCTGCTGTGCAGTCACAGCCCCCAGGGAAGGGGGAATCCCTGGGATGGCAGCAGCAAAGTGACCGCCCCGTCTTACCTGGCAATCAGCAAGCTGGGGTTCCACCATCTGCTGCCTCTGGGGGGTCTGAGGGTCTGAGCTCAGGGACATTTTAGTTTTGTCTAGCCATTGTTCCAGCTCGGCCACCTGGGCCTGGCACACCAGGAGGATGGACTCTGGCTCAGGCCTGGCGCCATCCAGCGCTTCCCGCGAGCCCAGGGCGGCGTGAGGGCCTGGAGGCGGCGGGTGGCTCTGCAGCAAAGAGATCAAAGAAGCCTGGTGAGCCAGCTGGGCTGGCATCTCCCTCCCCTCCCCTCAGCACTGAGAGATGATTAACTTTGCCACTCACAGAGCTCCGAAACCACTCTGTCGCTGCGCTGCCAGACTTGGGGAGAAAAAAAAATAAAAGAAGGAAAAAAAGGGAAGAAAGGGAAACTCAGGAGCCAGGCGATCCCAGAGCTGGTGTAACAGGTTTCCAGGCAGGCATTTGCATCTGCACAGATCCACCTGAGCAGGGCAGCTATACCTGAGCACACAGGAAGTGCATGACTCACCATTAACCTGTTCTCCCCTGAGGAGAGATGTTTTTCTGGGGGAGTTACATGTAAAAGCAATGCAGTTTGAAGCTGCAAAACAAGCTGCTGGACAATGCTTACAAGCTGCTTGTGTGTGTTCAGTTCCACCAGTAAAACACACTTTATTTGGGCTCTAGGTGTATTTTAAAGTATGTCTTGTGCAATTGTTTTTAGATACGCTCCTTGAAGAAGCAATATTGCATTCCACACGTCCATAACAAGAAGTCCAAAGTGCTTGGAGATAAGTAGTGACCTGGTCTGTATATGTCTCCATGCAAATCTGGTACTTAGTAAGTAAATCAGGCACAACACCATGAGAACAGAAGTACTTGAACACTCCTGCAGCTCTGAGATGGCCACTGCTACTGCACAAGCTTCATATTAAAATGAGATTTGGCAGAATAAAAGAGAGCAAAAATGCATTGTTCTAGCTATCAATGTCATCAGAACGATAGAATAGTTTGGCTAGGAAAGAGCCTTTAATGGTCCTCCAGTTCCAATCCCCCTGCCATGGACAGGGACACCTTCCACTTGACCAGGTTGCTCAGAGCCCCATCCAACCTGACCTTGAATGTTTCCAGGGATGGGGCATCCACAATTTCTCTGGGAAAACTGTTCCAGTGCCTTGCCACCCTCACAGTAAAGAATTTCTTCCTAATATCTAAATTTACTCTCTGAGTTTTAAACCATTACACCCTTATCCTATCACTACACTCCCTGATAATTTGTCCACTTGGCCAAAAGCCACATCCTTTGCACCCAGAAAGGATGTGGTGACCCACATGGAGTTCCCACAAAAACGTGCAACCATGCAGATCTCAGGCTGCAGGGAATGCCAGAGCCTGGCACTGGCACTGGATGGCAGTAGGGACGACAGCTGCTCGAGGTGTGAGCAGGTGGACCATCTGCTCTGTTGAAAGGTTACAAAGCATCAGGGACTCTAAGGAGGAGATTCACTGCTGGAGCAAAACTGGAAGAATTGTGGCCTGGTGAGCAGAGCTTTTGCTGGAACTCACAGAAAAAGATTTTATGACCTTTGCAAGAAGGGACAGGCAACTCGTGAGAACTACAAGGATGTTGTGATGCAGGGATAAAATGAGAAAGGCCAAAGCCCAACTAGAACTTAATCTGGCTGCTGCTGTAAAAGATAACAAAAAATGTTTTTACAAATAAATCAGCAACAAAAGGACGGCTAAGGAAAATCTCCACCCTTTGCTGGATGTGAAAGGAAGCACAGCAACAAAGGATGAGGAAAAGTCTGAGGTACTTCATGCCTTCTTTGCCTCAGTCTTTAATAGCAAGACCAGTTAACCTCAGGGTACCCAGCTCTGGAAGACAGAGACAAATGAAACAGGGACAAATGAAACACCCATAATCCACGAGGAGTTGGTCAGTGACCTGCTATGCCACCCAGGTGTGCACAAGTCTATGGGGTTGGATGGGATCCAGTCAAGGGTACTGAGGGAGCTGGCAAAAGAACTGCCAAGCCACTTTCAGTCACTTACCAAGAGTCCTGGATAACCAGAGAGGCTGAGGGGAGGCCTTCTCACTCTCTACAACTACCCTTCAGGTAGTGATGAGGTAGGGATTCTCTTCTCCCAGACAAGGGACAGGACCAGAAGAAATGCCCTCAAAGCTGCAGCAGGGGAGGTTTAAATAGGATATTGGGAAAAATTTCTTAACTGAAAGGGCTGACAGACATTGGAACAGGATGCCCAGGGAAGTGGTGGAATCACCATCCCTAGAAGTGTTCAAAAAAACGTGCAGATGTGGCACTTAGGGACATGGTTTAGTGCTGAACACAGTGGTGCTGGACTCAATGACCTTAGAGGTCTCTTCCAACCTTAACAATTCGAGGATTCTGTGACTCTAAGAGCTGAAGCTGCTCTGCCACCAGACTGCTGCTCCTGGCCTTCCTGGAGCATTCATGTCTCCACACACTCTTTTGTATAGGCTGCTGCCCACTCCTATCTTAGCCTTTGCATGTCCTCCACAAAGCAGCAACATATGTCAAGCTCCTTAATCCCCCCTTTAACTGCCATTTAAAAATTCCATTGTTGATTTTACTCCACTGGAGCCCTTCCCTTTATGACTGTATGAATGACAGCAGCTTACTTCCTGAATTTGTTCCCTAGAAAATTGCACTTTCAAGGAGCAAGTCAGAGTTTATCATTACCCAGAGCAGCAATATGAAGAGGTCTACAAAGGGTTGCAAGTATCCTACCATACTGCAGCAAACTCCAGTAGCAAACCCACAGTGGACCAGGGCCTCTGCCCACTAGGTAGGTCACACAACACAGTCAGGAGGTCACCTTGTTCAGGCCTTCAAACTCACCATAGCCAGACTGCCATCACCTGTGCCAGGGCCTTCAGTGCTCTCCAAAGCTTGCAGAGATGTTTCCTCATCGTGTTTACTGTGTGATTCACTTATTACATCCTCATCCTGGAGAGACAGAGAGGCAACAGTGGAAATATTTGTATCTTTCACAGAGATGTGCAGCAGTGGAGATGTGGCATTTTGGGACATGGTTTAGTGGTGGTCCTGGCAGTGCTTGGTTTATGATTGTACTTGATCTTTAAGGTCTTTTCCAGCCTAAATTATTGTCTGATTCTATGTTCCATTGCTTTGTTGTGCTAAAGAAACCTCAAAGGGCAGCAGACACTCAACCTACTGTGGTCCTGGCTCAAGAGTATTTCTGGAGAGCAGTTTTGCTATGCCTGTGACATTGAGATACAGAAACAAACAATTGCAGCTACCACAACATTACTGAGGCACCATGAAGAACAGAGCAGAATGGCACCAAAATTGTAGCTGATTGGGTGCCTTAGACAATGATTTTCTCATGTACAAAGAGAACCTCTTCCACAAATCATCCCCCTGCATTTTAGAGCCTTTCCAGGAATTAGTGAAACAAATTGCTGCTACTAAATGTGCATTTCTACCTTGGAGCATCTTGTACAGCTAAAAGAAATTAGAATCATAGAATCATTTAGATTGGGAAAGACCCTTAAGATTACTGAGTCCAACCAATACGTGCAACAGAATAAGGGATTCTAAATAGCATGATTTAGTGTGACATGGAGGATATGAATAAGGCCATCTTGTCCTGCATTTCTGCAGTTCTCTTGCTTTGCAGAGTTCAGCAATACTTAGGACTTGGGCAGACCTTTTCCACACAGATAAATTCCCATCCCCATGGAGATAAACCTGAGTGCATTACCTGAACAATGCCATCTGACAAGGTACCAGAAGACCAGGAGGTTGCACTGTCTTCTTTTTGCCTTTCATCATCTCTTTCTGAAGGCCAAAAACTTCCATCTTTCTCTGTGGCTGTACTTCCCTTTGAAAACAGTAACAGCTCACCTTTAGCTTGTGAACAGGAAGCTCAGATATTCCTTCAGGCAATGTAAAGTACTGCAAACTTCTAATAACACTTTGCTCTGTTTCTCCCTTGTTTATCTATCTTTATTGTGTTTCCCAAATCCCACCTCTTTTCTTGCTCTATAGCTCTGCTGCAAGATGAATGGCAGCTGGATGACACTGACAATTTTCTCTAGAGAACACAGAATATTCTCATTTCTTACAACAGTAAAAAGAAAAACAAACAACAAAACAACAACCAAAGAACCCAAAACAAAACAACAAAAAAACCACAAAACCCCCCACCAAACCAACAACAAGAAACTATCTATTTTTCTCCTGTCCTGCCCTTAAAAAGTCCTACATGTAAAGAAAACAGCATAACTGTTGAAAAAAAAACCTTGAAACTGAAGTGCTTGGATCAGTCGTGAGGCACCTCCTCTATCCAAGCTGTTTGGATTTCTTGGCACTGTCTTGCCATGGAGTTTTTTCCCAAAAGCAGTTAACTTAATCATGAATTTTTATTCCCTGTTTTGCTCCTCTCAGTTCCCTTGGGCATTCAGGATCCCCAGATTCAGAGCAACATGTAGGGCAGCGTACTCCAGTTTCTCCCATTCTCCCAGAAATCTCTTCTATCTTAACTTCACACCTAATCATGCCCTTTTGTTCTCAAGTTCAAACATACAAATAATTTTTGTTGTTTCTATAAGTTTTGGCATTTCAGAAGCTGTCTAATTCTCTCTGAAGCCCATCTCTATACATAAACATTTCTATTTAAGCCCATATTTTTAAAGGGGTTATTACTAAATAGGCAATCCCACCAAAAGCAGGATCACACTTCACAGAACAAGGTGCTGTGTAATACTGGCATTGGAATATTGGCACACTGACTTGAGTGCAATTTTTTTGTATCCTGGAGTGATAACAGATATTTTAAGTTGTTCTGAAACATTTCAAATTTTCAAATTTTTCATTATTTGTCCTTTATCAAAATCTTCTGTCTTACATACGCAGCTGTATATGTATAAATAAAATACACTGGACTTACCTTGCTGTGTAAAGAAGAGTCTTCTGATTCTTCATCTAAGGAAGGTAAAAGAGATATCACTCCTCTTTTTTTCAGCTACAAAAATACACACAGAGAGACAACCCAGTTAATCATGACAAGAACAGTAAAAGCCTTTTCACTTCTGCCTGTAAACCAAAAGAAATTTACCACTTGGGATCAACTTTTGGAGAAGCACTGAACATCTGGCACTCCACATTAAAGTAACTGAAAGCTGCAGGTTCTAAGCACCTTTGAAAATTGGGACTTGATGCTGTTAGGTTTCAACAGCACAGCTATAATAGGGACACACTTCATTTTGCTCCATAAAAATAATTTGTTGAAAATCCCAGAGCAACTGATTATCAACAAAACTACACATGGAGCATTTTGCTGTTGATTGATGCAGATTTCAGTGCAAGTGAAAGTGAAAAATGCTAAAAAATAACTAGAGGCACACCTCTCCTGCCTTCTCCTAGACATGCATCACACTCAGTCCTTCTGAACACAAAGGGGAGGAGAACCAGTATTGATTCACAAGGGCAGGAGTGCTCCTCTCTCCCATGCCACTCCTCCAGAAGGAAGAAGGGTTATTTACCTCCCCTCTTTGGCCCTCAGGTGAGTGATCACTTACCTGCTGACCAGAAATATCAGTCCCCATCAGGTCACTCTGTGCTAATACAGAGACTGGAGGTTCATCTGCTGCTTCAGGCTCTGCTTGCTGTAGGTGTTGGTGAAGCTCTGACATGGAATTCTTCATCCCGGTAAGGAGATCTTCCTTTCTTTGGCACAGCTTTATGATTTCTTCTTTTACAGCTTCCATTTCTCCCTAAGGAGCAACAACATCTGTAAGCATCCATTTTTCTTAACCAAACAGTAATGTAACAGATGATACCAGTGATGCATCTTACTGGTGCTGGGGCTATTTCCCCCTTTTCCTTTTTCTGAGCTTTGGGGCAGTTCCCCATTGTCACTGCAGGAGATGTCCAGACAGACACATGCAAACCAGCAGCAACAGATTCAGCTCAGCACAGCACTTGCCACTTTTGATGCAGAAGTTGGGAATCAGGAAGGAAATGTGGCAGGCTGGAACTAATTCTAACTAGGTCCTGCATATCCATGAGAATACCAGCTTCCTCCAGGACAAAGGGAATGCAGATGGGTTACATTACTCTGTGTGTCAGAGCAGGTGATGTTACTTCCAACTACCTTCCCTGGCAGCCTGACACTGAACACTTAGGAAAGCCTTAATGAGGGCAAAGACAGCAAATGAGGGTAGCTCAGGGCTGAGTCTTTGCTGAAGCTGGTCTAAAGGAAATAAACCACTTGGTGGGTGTTAGGGATATAGTTGGGCCAAAAATATCACGTCTTTGAGTGTGATACTGGGAGAAAGGGTCCCCAGTAAGGTGCGAGGAAAATATTTAATATTCTGCAGAGACTAAACAATAACCCAAGTAACTGCACTAACAAAGGGAGAAGTAAACCTGTCTTGGTCTCCTTCCTGGCCATGACTATTGCTCCAGCCAGTGTTCTGCCCTCAGAGTTTTCTGCTAGGGCTTTCCTTACCACCCAGCCTCCAGGTGAGCAAAGAAAGCACAGCAAATAACAGAGTAAGACAGGGCAAGGAAGAAATTGCCCTACTCCCTTCATTACTGAAAGTGCTAAAGCTCTTTGAAGCATTGTTGCTTGCCTGGAAGACTGAAACCTGTCTAAATACCCCACTGCTCCCTGGGCTCAGTTGATCACAGCAAGCTTTGATGCCAGGCTTGAAGTGAGAGCAGCACTGGCTCCACACCTTGCTCTATCATTAGTGATGTTATGCAAGTAATAATGTGTGACAGATGAAAGGAGTAAGACTGCTGGTTCTGTCTCCACCACAGCTTCTGTTAATAGCTCTAGGGTGGCAGCATGACAGGGAAGGTGGAGGCAGGAACTCAGGCAAATTTGCAAAGGACATGGGACCTCTGCTCAGACAATGCATTCCTCCTTTTGTACACTCAAACACAAGACAAAATCTTCCAAAGATAGAGGCAAGAAAATGTCATTGAAATGAAGAAACACACATCCATGACAATTTGGCATATTTTTATGAATGTCCACTAAGAACAGTGTATCTACTTATTTCACTGCAGAAGGAGACTTTCCAGCATACATATACCAGCTACTGTTTGGCAAACTTAATTAGCCATAACCTCCTCAGAAACCATGTCTTGATGAAAATCACTTCTTTATCTGAAATCCCTGAGTAAGATCAGCAGATCCACTACCATTCATGCAATGCTACAACTGCCAATTTTTTTGCTAAAACAGGAGCTATTAAACATAAAACCCTACACCGAGAGAGAAAAAACAAATAAGAATCAGGAAGTGAGTCATGCTGAGTATTACATCAAGCCTTCAATATCCAACCAGCTGACAGCAGAGCATCTATGTACTTAGGAGCCTACTGAGTGATTATAGTTATTAGGCAAGTACAATGTAAGTGTATTAACTTTACTGTGACTGACTGGAAAAAAAACTGAGGCACTTTATAAATAGTTATTATATTTAATTAGTGATTTCCTGACTTCTGCAGTGCTGTCCCTAAAATACATCTTATTTTTGCATTAAAAAAATCAATTCATCCATTACAGAAAGCAGCTGATGGTAGACAAAAAAGCAACACATGTTTATCAGTTGATGAAAACACAGTGCAGCAGTGAGGACACGGAGGGGAGTCTAACGAATCTCACCCTAACCAGAATCCCCAACAGTACCACTGCACAATCAGTCATCAGAAAGGGACTCAGTTCTCTCCTCATGCACTATCCCAAGCTGACACCTCGGGAAAATTATCAGGATGCTGAGCACAGGTAAGCTACCAGTGCTGCACATTGTTTCACCAAAACAGCTGTCAGCTTTCATGAAAACAGCACTCAGTTTTTCTTAGAGGCTGATATAGGCATCAAAATCAGTAAGGAGTACATTATGAAAGAGATACCCAACTTGCAAGTGAATATTGATTGTGATTAACTGCATGGTCATACTATGGTATTCAATTGCCTGCTTGACTGTGGTGGGGAAGAGAAGCACACCACTATTTCTCAGTGCTCTGCATCATCATGATTAGTGTTAGTCAGGACAAGTAAGACCCATGAGAGAGAAAACAATGAAACCCACCTCTGGGCAATGAATCTTCTGAGCCTGTGGTTGATCTTCATGTGATATTTCAACCAAGTGGTTCTTTAGGAGTTGTTTCAACTTTTCAATTTCTTCCTCACATTCTTCTGTTTTCTTTACAGTCTCCTGTGAAACAGCAATCTCCATAAATAATTTTGAAATAAGGAATACAGAAACAAACAAGTCAATAATGAAACAAAGCTGAACTGAAGAGTATTGAAGACTCCTTTCTACCTGTAGTTATGTGTAACAGAAACTGTGTTTTTTCTGCTAATGTTGCACAACCCCATCCCTCACTAAGTTTATTATTCACTTACTAAAGACAAACAAACTGCTCTACACACAAGCTGAAGTATGGTGGAGTATTCTGCCTAGGAGCTCCAGAGTAGAACTATGAATTTGACTATCAAATGGAAATCGAGCATATTCCACCACTTTCACTACAATTTAGAAAAGTTTGGGGAAAAAAGAGAAATTACAAAGTTTCATATTGAATTAGAAAGCCTAACTGGTTTATACGGTGCTCAAGTCTTTACTGCCAGCTAGTTCTGCACTCACCAAGAATGAACTGTGCTGTACACCAAGGAAACACTGTAGCTCAGAGGATAACCCAGCCACAGTACCTGACAATTTGAACACTTCCTACAAAACTGAGAAGTGTTCCCACCATATGAACTTCTTCTCACATGGCTAATAAGAAAACATATATGTTATAAGCAGCTAAATTCACTTTTACTCATTTGACAGTGACAGCAAAATCTCATCATCCCCCAGGCTTTACTGTTCAGGCAGAAATGGGCAACCTCCCCACACACTCATATTTGTCAGCCACAGCCTGTCATGATGTCTCAGGTAATTAAGAAATTGTCACATCTACAAATATTTTGTGAAAACACTGAACATGCACAGCATTTTGTGGCTCTGTGTTTTGCAACCCACAGGCTGAGAACCAAAGAATATCTAAGAACTGTTCTTCAGATGTCTGCAAAAGGTAATAAAGAAGCAATGAAGTCAACAGGCTTGAACCTACCCTGCTTGATAGCAGCACCTGAATGACCCAGCAGGTCAAAAATCTCACTGCAACGTGTTCACAGACTCTGCCTTGCAGAGCAGAGTCTCTCCTGCTATGAACAGCAACAGTGCCATTTCTTCAGTCACTTCTTCATAGCAGCACTCCCTCTCAAAAAAACACAGGCTAAAAAGGTTCTAAATAATCATACATACTCACAGGTCTTACAAGTAAGAAAAAAATATTTTCCTCATTAAAAAAGAGAAAGCAAATTTGAAGAGAATGATATCTAATTGTGGCCTATAATTTTAGTGCCATAGGTAAAGAATCAGAGGAGACAAAAAAAAGGACTAGGTCTTCTCCTGGTCAGTTTTAATGAGAAAGTAAAAGACCTCCTAAAAGGTAGATTCTCTTACCTATATCTTCACTTCCATATGAATAGGACTGTTTAGCAATAGGTTAAATAGTACTACCTCAAATTTCCTTGGCTAACTAAAGAATATCAATAGTTTTGTATACAGACTCCAATGTCTTCTGCCATGGGCATGTGAATATGTGAATATAGTCACTTACCTGAAGATAATTAATTTGTTTCTGTCTTCCACTCATGGAAAAGAAAAGCTGATTTTATCCTTTATCCAATATAACAAATTATACCACATATGTGAGACTGAATTTCCTCCTACAAGTGCTGCCTCTCTTTTGAGTTATTTCCTGGTTAGCAGTTGCTCTTCACTTTTCACATTGTGGTAACCCTAGAAGACCAACCCATGGAAAAGGCCCACCTACCCACAGTGTATTTGTGCTGGAAGAGCTTAGTGAAAATGAGCTCAGTAAATCATCAGATATGCAAATAATACCACCCTCCTGCACAGAAAACCAGCAGAAGCAGATGTGGCTTCCAAATCTTCTTCCTCATATGTTATTTAGGTGTGGTACTTTATCAGGCCATAATAAAAAACAGAGGGCAACATTCAACAGAGAACTAAGTCACTGAAAATCCTGCCCCAAAGCACTTTCAATACCTATTACAGGCTTTGTTTCTGTTACACTGTTTCAGGTGTTACAATGGAATTGAATGATACAGAAGTTGCTGGTGCAATATCCCATTGCCTCACCCATAGCAAAATATGGGCAAACTCATCCAAAGCCTAAATCCCAGGGAAAAGCAGAACGTTCATGTTTGTACAGGAAGCTTGGCTCCCATTTGCTTTCCTCTCTAGCAGGATACTTGCCATCTTTCTAATGCAGCACTCAAAATGCCATGGTTTAATGGCTTTAGCCTTTGTTACACCTTAGCTGGTGCTACACTTGTATTGTACTACAGCTGCTTTCAACCCATTCAACTGCACTGGAAAATCTCTTTTGCACAGTTTGATATATTACCTGCCAATAATTGCAATTTTTCCAATCTGTTTTCTCACAAAGAAATTTCATTCAGCTACAGATTGTTGGGTGTCTACAAGATAAAGGCAAACGCTGAGCAAAAAAAAAGGTCACAGCTTAACAAAAAGGAGAAAAAGCTAAAATTTGACCTCATACTCGACAGAAAACAGCTACAAGTGTCATGATAACACTTTATAATTGCAAAGCACCCCGTTTCTGATGCTTTTAAAGTGTGTTAAAAATTCTCCATTATTTGATCTGGTAGCTCTGAAAAATGTACATTTTACCACATCCATTTTTTCAGACATAAGAAATTGCATGGACTAAAAAAAATAAAAAGGAATTGTAGGGATTATACAGATCTCATATAGTCATTGCCTTTTTCTGAACTCCAAGCATGCACTAGTCATGTGGCAAGCTTCAGTTTTTCTCTTTGTGTGGTGCTCTTAATTTCACAAACTGAAAATCAAAGATGGACATTCCCATTTTATCTGTCCCTTGTGTCTGCCTGGCCTTTGAAATGCCCAGCTACATGTTCTAAAGCACTCTGCTTTAATAGGTTAGGAAAACCAAATCAGCAAAGATAATGTATCATTTCTCTAGGTGCTGTCATCATCCTGCCAAGAAATGGATGGGTCCCATGAGACCTTTGATGGCTCTGCTGAGGTGGGAACCTGCAATACCAAACTCCTGATGGCCTCCAGCCTGGGCATTGGAGCATGAGCAGCCCTGAAATAAAACCTCTCTGAGCTGGTACAACCACACCACTCAGTGAAGTGCTGCACAGAGACTCCTTCAGGTTTGGACCTGTTCCATAACTCTCACTAACCTGCCAGCACTGCCTTCTTTTGTTGTTGTATCACTTCTGTTTCCAAACCTGCTCTGGCCAACAGCATCTCCAAGGCCCTGTCACATTTTGGCCTGCTCAAAACAATGAATTAACCAAGACCCAGCTGTAGGGAGTGGCCACTTTCCTGGCTCCCTGATTTGGGTTAGTAAAAAGCCTTCTGCACTCAGCAATTTCTGCCTAATGGCTGCCAACAAGAATTTCCATGGTCAAGGTGAGTTTAAGGACTTGGATGTTGCATGTGTGGGTATCTGCATCTAACACTGGACTTCAATCACCAGTGCAAACCTGGGCATAAGACACCTGAGCTTCATTTCTTCTACAATATGTTAAAGCCCATGGTGTCAGCTGTGACTGAATTGGAAAACTGAAATGCATTTCAAGACTATTCAGAGTGCTTTGTTGTAGTGTCAAATTAAACAGAAAAAAAAAATGCCAACAGAACAAAAAAAATCTCCAGGCCCTTCCATAGAAGACATGGAAGGCATAACTATACACCTGCAAAAGCAATATTGTTGAAAGATCAAAATTACTCTAAAACAAAGGTGGTATAGGTGACAGTTAAAAAAATTAATTACCTCCAGTAGGTCATTTTGTTCCCTAGTAATTTTTTCTAATTTCTTCAATTCTCTCAAGAGTTGTCTTGCTCTTCTGAAGACTGAGAAAGGTTGCATTTTAACCCCTGGCAGCTGAAGTGCATCTTCATAGGACTGTATATGAACAATAGTCTTCTGCATGGGACCAACATGCTCAAGTATAACCTGTTAGGATACAGGATAGATGATGGATGTGATACTGAGTTAGAAAAATCAGCACTGAAAATTTATACTGTCCATGATGTGCCAAAGCTCTCTTTAGTGAATTTCCCATTTAAGAAGAAAGAATATTTTTATCCCCATATTGGCCATTCACTTAAGAGTTGGACTTGATGATCCTTGGGGGTCCCTTCCAACACAGGATATTCTGTGAATCTTGGAACAAGTAAGTGAAAATCCGTGGTGATGTTGTCTATAGCAGAGGAATATTTAACTTACATTTACAATCCTGTTTTTTCTGCATATGCATCAAGTTTGCACAATGACAAAAAAGGGTCACATTCAGATTACTTGCTATTTACTAAGCAGGTAATTTCAAAGCAGAACATTACTGGCAGTGAAGACAGCTAAAAAACTGGTGCAAACCCTTTGATGTGACTCTAGGCAAATTCTGGTTTTTGTCTTTTGCCCTGCAAACCAGTCATTTTATGGTGGTCCTGTAAACGCTCCTGTCAACATAGATGAGATGATGATGGAAGTCAGGAGAAATCTCTAAAAATGGCTTTTCTGTCAAAGACAGCATTTCATATCACAATACTTCAAGTGAATGCACAGTTTACAACCATATTTATCAGTTTTGGATGAACAGAAATGTGCAGTTTCATACCACAATACACGTTTTATAGAAGACTCAGTGATCAACTTATGAAAGACACAATGGCAATAGCAACTCAAAACTTCTTGGTTCTCCTTAAGACATATGAAATTCTACTGAGACCTCCTTCAGCTGGGAACTTCAGAAGGAAAACAAACTCCAGTTCTTTATGGGCATATTCTCACACTGCTTTACTTTCAAGGGTTTTTGTTCAAACCATGACTGTGCTTCTTGAAAAAGTCTCTCAACAGTCTGACCTCAGGGTTTACATTGATCAGGGAAAAAAGCCTATACAGGAGTTTTCACAGACCTGTCCATGTTTAAGTTGGTCTTTAGGAGAAAATTCTAACAGATCTTCTGATGACAGAATTGTCTTCATTTCTGCAACATCCTTCTCAAACACTTTCACATGAGATTCAATGGCTTCCAATTCCTAGGTTTTGGGAACAAAGAGAGTATTTGTAGATAGCACAAATAACAAACCCAGCTTGCATTTCTGCCTTTCACTTAAATTTAAACAGAAATACTGAAAAATGAATGCAGCACATGCAGGATATGTTAATGGATGCTATCAATCAAAAGGCTAGTAATTATAAATTACTTATCATCATAACTTTTGGAGGCATTAAGTATTCAAGATCACCTGATCTGTTTTAAACCCTGAATACAGAACGGAATATCCTTGAAAATTCACATTATAAATTACCAGTAGTGAGAAGACAGTTTTCCAGTGGTGATAGTTACCAGCACAGGAAACTGCTGTAATTATAGTGCTGCAGTTTCCAGTATGGAGAGTTGTAAGTCAGATGGAAAAGGAATCCACATACAGCTGCTTGTGAACTCTCAGAGAGAGAATCACAGAGTAGATTAGGCTGAAAGGGACCTTGCAAGGTCTCTGGTACCCATCAAAGCAGGTGACTTGGGGTCTGATCCTGCTGAGACTTGGGTATCTCTTGGGATGGGGTTATTACCCCTGCTTAGAGCCCCATATCTAGCATTTGACCAAACTCACTAAAATAACCATAAACTTTCCTAATATGTGGATGTAATTTCCTTTGTTATATTTTAGGTCTGTTGCTGCTCATCTTTTTGCTGCACACCCCAAGAAGAGCCTGGCTCAATCCTGTCTGTAGTCTCCCATTATGTAGCAGCAGACAGCAGCAACATCAATCCCCCACCCCCTAGTTGTCTCTTCTCTGGGCTAAACTGACCCACGTTCCCAACCTGTCCTCCTACACCCTGAACTTTACAGTTTAATTAGTTACCAAATGCCTTCTGATGGTTTGTTTCCAAACAATTACTTTCCTTCCTTGGCACACCTACTAAACCTAGCACTAAAACCTGTTTTCTATGCAGGTGATATAATCTGTACTTCCTAACATATGATGAAGCTCTGATAAAAGGCACTGTGGGTCACCCAGACTTACATCAGCCACATGCAGGATTTGTGGAAGAATCTCTGCTATCTCTTGCTGTAATGTTGCTACTTGAACATCTATTTCACTCAGCTGTTGCATTACACTGTCTGTTTCAAAGACTGGTGTCAGCTCCTCCAGCTCCATGTAAATGCCCTGCAGAAGATTTTGCTTTTGCTCTGAGTCTTCCAAAGCCATCTGGAGACAAAACAAGAACTTAGTGTGATCCATCAGTGCTGAACATTAAGCTTTCACAGGGGTTAGGATCAGAAGGAATCAGTTTTAATTTCTTATATATCATTGGCTTTCATATGTATTCCCAAAAGTTAAAAAAAACCCTTCATTCCTATGGGAACTGAACCACTGCATCCTGCAGGCAGAAAACTGAGACTGGTGCTATGATTTTAAGGGAATCAGTCAGATAAAATAAGTCTGCATGAGCATGACAAAAGGCATGAAGATGATTTCAAACTCAGAGAGAGGTCTCACACAAGAAGAGTATGAGATCCCAGAGAAGATTCCTCTTCAGCTGCTGTGCTGTAGCTGACTCAAATATATGAACAAAACCTGTCATCTACACACCCCAAAAGGGTTTTCTGCACACCAGCCTGAAGAGAGCAGATGTGATAAAATGCTCCAGAAAATGTCAGGCCAGTTGTGCATGATGGGAAGTTTCTTCCCCTGCAGTGAACTGGCTGAGCTTTTGGATTAATTGCAGTGAAATCTTCATGAAGAACAGTGAGAGCTGCAAGAAATGCCTCTGATCCATTTGTCTGTGTGGCATATGAAGTAAAGGATTGAATGCATGTGTGTATGCAAGCCCTGGGTGCATTTCCAAATCCACTAGTTTCACAGCCAGAACACACAAAACATTCCAATTCACAAACACAGGAGACAGTAAGTTTTTGCCACAAAAAAACGTTCATAGGTTTTGGAAATCAGTCTTCCCACTGTAGCTGCATGCTTTTTAACATATCAGCCTAGAATGGCCAGCTACTTCCTGTAAGGAATTCTTATTTCTTTTAATACAAAAATCCATGTTTAGAGCACCAGCTTTCTCTCTTAGCCTAAGCCAAGGGATGGATGTATAGAAAACTCGAATTTTAAATACAAATTTTCCAGAAATTATTTTGGCACTTGCCTGGACCTGATCTTCTCTGTAATATTACAAACATTTGATTTTTGAAATGACCAGTCAGAATTCCCTTCAAGATACAGTGAGAACAGCCTTCCAAACCACACTTCCCTTCAAAGTTTCCATTTAACACACAGACATCAAAATAGAACTTTACCTTTTTGGATCACATACACACAATATAGAAAGAATCATATGTATGTAAGCAGTAAAAACTGACCATAGCCACTCAGCAGGGTTACAGAACACAATCACATATTTTTGGAAGACAGATGTACAACACTTCAGCACTTGCACAAGATACATATGCCCAGCACCAAAAAGTATCTGTATTCCATGAATGTCAACTATAACTATATTTCACTTTAAGGATTTACTGAAAATGGTAAATTATTTATGTCAGTATGACTTAAGAATGGAAAATTGCACCTGTACAGAGCAGCTGGTTCTAACAGGACCACGTGTCTGCATCAGCTCTTACCTGGAGCTCATCTGTATACTTGCGTAAGCTTTTTGCAGAGTCATGCTGAGCATCTGCTCTTAGCAAACTGTTGGTGCTTTCTATCCAATCCTTCACATTCTTCAAGTGTTCATCATATTCTTCCATCTTGTTGGTAGCCTATGAAATGACAGCATTTTACAGAAAGGCACAAATGAATTGCTGTCACTGTATAGGATAAATGCTATGGACAAGATTAAAAGAAGGCAGGATGCATTGCACCATGGCCAATTAAATTAGCACGGTGAAATAACCATTTTTCTGAAGCAGTTTCATGATTTCAGGCTATCTCCTTTCATCAAAGGTAATTTTGGTGCTTATATGCTTATATTTCCTGGCATTGTTGCAATTTATATGCCAATGGTACTAAAATAGACAGCCCACTATCAAGAGTCACAGAGAAGCATCTGAACACCCATCCAGGAGCACAAATTCCCCCCATGAACCCCTCAACCCTGCTTTGAGCCACTCCTTTGGGGTAGCAGCTGGAGGCAATGCTGCAGAAACCCCAGCTACCCTAAGCCTTATCACAGTAGCCTTGTGACTCTACTCATTTGACAGCCCCAGATGATGTTTCATGCAAAGCCTTCACTCTGTTTTTTTTATAGAACTGGGTTTTTAATGAACTTTTCCATTTGCACCCACCTTGTTGAGAACGGCGGTTCTGCGCTCGGCGCGCTGTGAGACCTGCTGGTACTGCTGAAGGGGGGCCACCAAAATATCCATCAGCTCCTGGGCATGGCAGGAATTCTGCTCCACTATATCCTGCACTTCTGCATCCAGCTCATTGAGTTTGTAATGCCAAAGGTCCAGCATATCCCAAATTTGCTGCATGTGGAGAGACAAGGAAGGAAATATAAGGTCAGGCTCAAAGATAACAGCTGCATTATTTGTTCTTCATGTGGGACACGTGGAATTGCAAAGATTTCAGAACTGATATGATGAGGACAGAACACTCTGCATCTACTGGTGTGATTCACAGTCAAAAAAACCACAGATTTTCCTGTGAGAAAGAATAGATAAATATTCACCAGCTAAATGCTTGCTTGTACTTCTTCTTTTACAGACATAAAATGAATGGAAGAGCAGTTTATGCTAAACCAGGTTCTGTAGAAACAACCAAAAATCTTCTAACACCCACAGATTTTTTCTTTTTGCAAGATTACCTTCTGAACTTCTTTGGCTTTAGCAACGCTTTCACTCTTCTGTTGTAGCATCTTTTCGATAGCTTGCAGGCCATTGTTAATAGTTTCTGCTTTCCTTTTCAGCACATACTGAGGAGAGCTCTGCAAGATTTCAGAGCTAACCTGTCACAGCAAAGAGAAAATAATAAGGGAAATTACAAAGATCTGTTTGTGTGTACCACCTTGCCAAAAATATTCAAATTCTTTTTATGTTTCTCTTGACAAATCACTTAAAAACACAGGAATGGAGTTACATTTGCAGGGAGAAGCGTTAACGTGAGCAGGTTCAACATCTCATTGTTCACTATTTTGCTCTCATTAAAAAATGCCTGGCTCAGAAAGGCAGTCCCTGAGGGAACAAACACTGAGGCACTGCAGCTCCCTGGGTGTTTTGCTTCACCCTGCTCTCATCTGTAACAGAGGCTGATCATGCTGCCTTGTGGAAAGGGTCACATTTAAATTTATGCTGCAAGAAACCCAGAATGACACCTTTATGTCTCAGCTGACAGCTGTGACTTCCAAGTAACAAATAAGGGAATATGAAAGTGCATCAATGTACTATGAATTTCTAAATATAAACTTGGAGATTTATCACTAAAATAAAAAGCTCTGAGGTCTATCAAGTATGTGGCACTTAATTTCACTCTGCAGGACTCTACAGAAATGCAGAGCTGGAGCACTGGAGGGCCTGATTTCCTATGTAAAGGTAAAAATTGTCAAATAAACTCAAGTTGAGTAATTGCCTGAGCACAGGACTAAGCAACACAGCATAAGTTACCAGGTTACTATGGACTAGATGAAGTGCAGGGAGGGAAAAGATCTTTGATCTTGGCCCAGAGTGACATCTTTTCTGACTAAACCCTGCTGGCTTCTAGGGTCAGCCAAGCACCAAAAAATTGTTAAATTGTGGTAAATTCTTTGTGTGCTGCAGCCATAAGATTTAGGGGGCAAATGTACACTGAACAGTTTTATGCTGCCTTGATGCAAAAGATTTTTAGTTAAATAGTTATTTTAATTTGAAGCTCCTGGTACTGAAATACGATATCCTTGCTGTGGGAAGAGGAATTAAGATAATTTTTAGTTAATAAATTAATTATCTATTCATTTCTTAATTTTATTAACACCATTTATAGATTCCAACCTGACCTCTCTAAAAGTACCACTGGTATGATGTTGTATTGATAAAACTGCATTAATCAAAATAAATATATACAGAAAGAACTACAGTGCTCTTCTGAAATACTCATGCTTATACCACAAAACCTGTGAAGTTCAGTCTGTCCTTAGTGCCTAAGGCTTCTTGGAAAAAGGAATTCAGGCAGTAATCACTGAACACTTGACCATTACTACTATCCTGGAATACACCAATCATGAAAAATTATTGAGGGTTGTAGTGCCAGCTTCCAAAATAGAAGAAAATCACATATGAGTGATGTGATACATCTGGAAATGAGAAAACAGATCAAGCACTGACTTCATATATTTCCTCAGGAAAAGAACACTGCATCTGTCAATGCTCTGCTCATCAGCAAAGCAGGGTTTTAACTTCAAGACTTCTTACTGGGATTAATTTATTATTTATGGCATCAAAAGTACAATTTATATTCATTTTTTGGTTAGCAGATTTAGCAGAAAGCACAATGCCATCAAAACATGACAAGTTAACTCAGTTGAACATATGCTGGCATCTCCTAATATGTAACTGAACTGACCCAGCAACACTAGGATTTTTTTGCGTCCTAAGTGCATTTTGAAAAATTCCAAGGTAGCTTACATTGTTTTCCAATAGCTAAATGTGAAAAGCAAATGTTATCTAGCTTCCTGGATCAGTTCTTTCACTCTAACAGGTAATGTGTGCTTTGGGATAATCTTTTATCTCGGTAAATAAAACAGTAAACAAGAAGCTCCCCTCTACCAAAGCATAAAGACTGTTTTACTTCCCTTCTCCTCTCTCCTACCCAGTTGTTGGTTCTGAAAAGACTGGTTCCATTTTGAAACAGAAACGACAAAGTTAATAAAATTAAAGCCAATAAGCTTTAGTTAATATGCTGCTAAATATTTTCTGCAACATAAAATGAATGAATAATTTGATAGATGCTAAAAAGTAACTGGATTCCAAAACTGTTTTATTAAACTTCCAAATTGTATCAAATTAACTGAGATTTAACCTTAAAAATCAGCATTAAACACTATTATTTCTGAAATAAGAGAACTGAAAGGGTTGGGATTTTTTTTCATTTTAAAAATGAACAAGTAATGATGATAATTGTACCAGGCAAAAAAATTGACCTCAAACTTACAGTATTGCTCAATTTGCCCTTAGCTTTGCTTTCAGTTAACTGTTTATAACTGTTGTAGATAAAAAACATTGCAAAAAACTGATGCAATGGGATTCAACTATTTAAATTCCCTGCCTGCTTTTAAAGGAAGACAACCATGTCCTGAGGGGTGATAAAAAGAACCATATCATGATAACCTACCATGTGTGCAAATTACATTAAAAAAAATTAATTCTGTTTCAGAGTGCTTTTTAAACCCAGTTTTGAAAATATTTTCTCACTCAAGCTATGCAAACTTGCTAATTAACTTTGACTATTAGTTCATAGTTTAAGAATCAGACAGGATAGAAGACAGCATCCATATCATACTACAATTTTATTGCCAGAGGCTCTGCCATGTCCTTTTTTAATAGAAAATAAAAATGTTACATTCACATTGCTTACTCTCAGGTTATTCTAAAAGGAGACAGTTGACATGAGGAATCTTTCCTCATGCATAAATTTTCACTGAGAAGACAATGCAACAACAATAATCACTGTTTCAAGTTGAAATTTAGAGCTATGGCATTCATCAAATACTGATGTACTTATACATTGCAAAAAGATAAATATGAAAACTACACCAACAGTTACCTTCTCCTCTAGGTCCTGCAATACTTTCTTGCAGTCCTCCAGCTGTGTTTCAATCTCTGCAGGAACTATGGAGTACAGTTCAGAATACTTGATCCGAAGTTTCTCCATGATATCCTTCAGAGCTTGGCTCTCTCTACCAATCACACTCTGAAGCTCCTACAAAATTAAGAATAACCCCAGCAGTTTTACCCAGTTTTTGCTGAGTGCATGAGTGTACATGAACATATACATATATATGTGTATATACACACATACACAGCGGGTTCTATATCTCCTACCATGATTTTGGTTTGGAAAAGTTGGTTTTGGGATCTCAAACCTAATTTGATTACCTCTGCAAGCAGATAAACTTTAAGCAATACTGGCTCATTTAATCAAATGATGCTTTTCAATCTGTAAGAATTAATTAAACTTGATACTGCTCCGTGTCGGGCAAGTGACGCACTGGTGCTCATTGACAGGTACAGCAAAGGGACCATCTGAGGTGCTCCTATGATTCAGTGTTTACCTCTGTGCTCTCCCCTTTGCCAAAAGTGCATTTTTCTCTTTGAAAGACGTTTAATAGCCAACGCCCTTCCCTTCATTATTATAAACAACACAAAGGCCACACAAAGCAACAGGTTTCAGGCTGAAGTGTCTGCTTTCAGGCAATTATGCAGAGCAGCACAGCAGGCTCCTCTCACAACAGTAGTTTTCAGTTCTGCATGAAGAATGTAGGTTTTATGAGAGAAAAGAAACTTGAACAACTGTCTACAGCCTGTGGCCTAGAAATAAAATCTGAGCTAAGTCTTCCTGCAGAAAGAATGAAGAAATTCATTTGTTTTGAAGGTTTTCTAGAGTTTCAATTTGGAAAGTTCTGTTTGCTTGCTTTATGGTTCCTTTCCCCAGTGCTCAGCTGTTTGGGAAACTCAAATGTTACCTCGAGTTATTGGGAAAAATGATCCAAAGCTCCTACCAGGCAATGAAAGACATTAAAATTAACTGCCTTTGCTTTTTCAATCAGGAGTAATGGCAATCCATTATTTCCTAGCCTTCGCTTGGGAATCTTTTCTTTCACACAAATACAACACACAGAAGCAATATGGAAGAGGCTGAGATTGATTTATTTCCTGTCATCTCACAGCAACTGGGTCTGATATTAAAAAAAAACAGACCTTCAAAACCATGAAACAGCTGTGTGCCTCATTCTCTCACAGAGAAGGCTACTGTTGTCAAATGGCCCAATTCAAAACGTGCCAATATTTATGGGAGTTCACAGATTCCCTGCCCTGAATTGGAAAGAATCAGTTACAACACTAGTCTCCAAAACAAAGCATGTCTCTGCAAACTGGTTTCTGTATATTACTGAATGTTGTCATTTCACAGGCTATTTATCTGGAAAGCAGATGCCTGTCTAAACTGTCCCACTTTTTTTCCTAAGGGACAAGATAGTAACACTTCCCCTTTTCATCTGTGTGGGTGAATTAAAACTTCTGCCACCCCATTAATTCAGGTTTGTCATCTTGAAGTGAAATAGATATTTCCACTCAATAGGTGCAATGGAGTCCTCAATAATGCTACAGATATTATATGAAGTAAATTTTCTTTGGAAGTAAGGGATGAAATTGGCATGCAGATTTGGGCTTACTGGTGTTTGTATTATGTAAAATTAATGAATTCTTCAATCCTCACAGCTCAATCTTCTCAAAAAGAACAGGCCTACTGTGACACACTTCTACAAAGGAGTCATTTGATGGGATTGCTGCTAACTTGCTTTGGTGGCATTTGCTTGTGCCATCGCTGTCAGAAACAAGAACAATGTCTTGACTCACTTTTGGGTGAGTTTTAGGTGCTCAGAGTAAGCAAAGTTTGGATATGAGGGAAAAAGGCATAAAGCACCTGCAGTAGTAACATTTCCTCCTGGATACAAAGAACTCAGCAAAAAAGCAGACTCAACTCTAATTCTAACTCTAAATAATTTAAAACAGAAACCCAGCCATTTCAGACAAATCCACCGGTCTCACCACAGTAATGCTGGTTCATGGGTTTTCAGAACTTGCTAACTTGTAATAAATATTTCTCTCTCATGCTAGCCCTCTATCTGCTACTGTGGTCTTTGGCTTCTGTATTTTCCTAGCCCTTTGCCAGTTTCAAACAGCTTCAAGCATCTACCTCCTAATGAAAATGAAAGGTGGGGACACCCAACCAGTTTTTATACAAGACTCAGCAAAGAGAGCCCAAATTTGCACTACACTTTAGTAGACTAGAATAAAGAAATTACAAAGTTCTACAGTTAACAGACAAGTGGATTAAATACAATTAAAGGCAATTTTTGGATCAAGATTTTACAATTATGATAGCAATATAAACACAATAGGACTAATATGAAACAAATATAATTCAAATAATAAATAAATAAACACAAACAGGAAGTGTTAGGACTATTAGCATTTCATAAAGTCAAGAAATGCAGAAATGCATAGACTGCTGCAGAGTGCTGGTGGCTGCTGGTGGACACTGTGGTCTTGATCACAATTTGATTTCTAAAAATCATTTACCAGGTTAACCCCTGATGTGGGACATCAAATTCAGAGCATCTGAAGCTGTCCTGGCTAGATCTGCAGAGAAGGAAGTCCCTCCTAAAAGGATTGCAACTGGCTGTGAATTTCTCTGCAATCTGGGAATTCTTCTGTGCCTGCTTACTGATCCACACAGAGAGAAAGGAACACAAACCAAGGCCATGGCAGGGCCAGTTGTATTCTGCTGGGCCAGATTCGTTGTCTTTAAGTCAATGTGCATATACTTTGCCATTAGTTTCATTTGGAGCAAGTTCAAGCACCAGCATAAACCAGAAGATATTCTGAATGTCACAATAACAGAGCTGTTACCAACCTCCAGCTGTTCTGCCTTTCCATCAGCATCTTGCAATAACACAGATGCTGCATTCTGTAATGCATTTGTCACAGCACTTATTTCTTCAGTGACCTTGTTCCTCTCTTGAATCTCAGCTTTCACAGAATCTTTATGGTCTTGAGCCTTTTTGTACAACCTATGACAGATTACCAGAAAGAATATATTATGTTTTAGACTCTACACTAAGTAGGAGCAAAGAGCATGCTTGATACAGATATTTTATAGATATATATCCAGCACCGTTTGTCTGTAATTTAGTATTATTTTCTGTAGTTAAATCTCTGAGTTTATGTTAAATAAGCATTCAGTTAAATCTCTGAGTGAGTCTTAAGGTAGTGCTAAACAAAATACATTGGGTAGACCAAATCAGATTAGCAGGCATATTTAAGCAGCAAACAGAGGTCAAGTTCTCAGAGTCTGAACATGCTGGCAGAGCAGAAGTTCACAAAGATTCCCATTGCCAAAAGCAGACATTGAGAAGGGTGAGTACAATCACAGATTTGCAAAAAAACACTTAGGGCACATTTTAGACAGTGGCACTCACTTAGTAAGATGAAAGTTGCATTGTTGCAAAAAGCACAAAGTCTGATTTTCCTAAGAGTGGAAAATCCACAAATCTCATTCAAGATCACAAGAGCTTGGAACCTCCAAAACTGACTATATTCCTTCTGACTCCTACTGCATTTGAACACAAATGGCAGCCCACAGATTCCATGGCCAGGCTCAGAACTTCTCCCTAAATAATATCCTCCAATGCCCATGCTGGAAACAGCAGATGGGTGAGATGGAGCATTGGTCTGACCCAGCAGAATGTTCATTATCTTTTTAACAATTTAAGCATTAGAGCTTTTATATATTTTTTGATATCCATTAAAATGCTGTGCTTATAAATAGTCCTATGTCATACCTTCAAGAGAAATTTCACACCACTTACTTTTTACAGCGCTCCTGCATTGCCTTTATCTCACACAAGGCAGGAAGGGCAGCTTCTGCCTCAGCATTTTCAGGGGTATTCAGGATGTTTCTTATCCGGTGAAGAAGCAAGAGTAAGAGGAGCTGTTGCTGGTTGATGTTTTCTTCAAATGAGTTCACAAAATCTAGTAACTCTACCAGTTCCTCTCTGGTGGCCTTCTCTTTCTCTTTAAGGCTTTCTGGCTGTTCTTCCTGGAGCTTATCGAGAATTATTGTTTCTCGTTCCAGCTAAGTAAACACCATGGCAAAGCATGAGATAAAGGGCTTTTTCATTCCATCACCTTAAGTTACATTATTCATTTACTCATATGGGTGACTAAATACTGGGAATTACAGTCACAACTCGAACCTCTGAAGTGTGACAGAACATTTGAGTTTGCTTAAACAAAGCACATAACCCTGTACAGAGTTGTTCTGGGTTCAGAGAACTAGATAAATATCCCCAGCATTTTTGACTCTGGGTTCAGGAAAGGGTGGGGATAACTGGCTCATCTCAGCCCTTTACAGGCCATTTTCCTGACAGCCCCCTCCCTGCCACATCTCCCCAAACTTACAGATGTTGAGCAACTCACCTCTTCATTGATGAATTTCCATTCCTGCTTTAGTTCTTCACAGTTAATTTCCAGCCCTTTGGCTGCCTCAAGCAAACCCAGCCAGTTTTCCCACAGCACTGACACAATCCTGCCCAGGGCTCTGTCCCTTCCTCTACATAACCTCATCAGCTCTCCAGAGATCTGCCTCAGCTTCACAAGGTCCTCTTCAGCACAGTCAATGTTGGAAACTAAAATCTTATAGGAAAAACAAACATGTAAATAAATACAATGCTACAGTGAGAAGTATCAATGAAGTATTCAGTAACATGATCCTCTAGGAAAATGGCAATCACTCCACTAAGCTGGGAAAATATGGTCATAATGAGAGAATTCTCTTGGCTAAGACTGCAGACAAAGATGGGGGTAAATAAAATGTTTGATTTCTACAGCAGCAAGATATACTCATTTTACATGGTCTACTATACCATAGTCTTTTAACAGCTGTATAAATATATTCTGTGGTTTTATATATACATAAATATAGGATAAAGAATTCCACTTCTTTCTACTATGTCATCACATGGTGTGCGTAGCTGCTTTAGTTTTGCATGAACTTTTAAAGTTCTTCAGAGCCTCTCTTACCTTGCTTTCTTCTAAGTGCTCCAAAGCTTCTTTATAAGACATTGGAATTTTAGACAAAGACTGTCTAAGCATCTTTTCCAGTTTCTTAAGATTATCACACACTTTATCTTTGGTTTCTGTGTAGTTTTTGTATTTTTCAAAATACCTGTATGAAACAATGAATGGATCAATTAAAATTTGTTCTTCTTGTTCCTCTCTCCAACCATAATGCACACTAGAATCGAAATTATAAAAAAACTTCTGAACTAGTAGTCCTTACTGCTTTGCAAGTTATCCTCAATTAGCATTTGTTATACACTCCAGGTTTGGTACCTGAGATACTGATCACTGGATCATGATCAAACACTTTGAAAATCCTTTACACTCTCTCCCAAATATTTTCTATACATGTATATGAAGGCCCTCCAGATTTCTTCTGTACCTGAAGGAAGGAATCTACAGCCTGTTCCTTGTTTGGGCTTTTCTTTCTCAAGCCATCAGAACAGCCTAGGGAAGACACGAATTAGGAGCCCTCTGAAAATGATTCTAACCTCTACCAGCATTGAACTAGAGACTATGTAAACGTTCTTCTGACTCTGGCATCCTGTGACCCTCATACAAGCCCCACTTTTTGGAACACATAACAAATTACTGCATTGCAAATTAGCAGAAATATGCTTATTGTCTGGCAATCCTTCCTTTACAGTCACACCTTGGAACAACAGGAATGCTTAAGAGTTCTTTCTGCTGAATTACCTGGAGTGTCTCAATACCTGAATTTCTATCAGAGCAGAAACAAGACCGGATTTATTTTCAGACAAGTTTCTCATAAAAAGGAACAAGACCTATGAAGACCTCTTAAACCCACCTCTGTTCATCAGCTTCCTTTCTTTGAGCCTTCTCCCTTAATGCCAAACTCTTATCCACCAGTTCTGTTAAAGCATTTTCCAGACATACTTTGTCTTCTGGTTTCACCAGGTTTTTCAGCTTGGAGTGCAGGTTTTCTAAGTCAGCCTTTGCAGAATTGAAGTCTTCCTGTTTCTGCTGTGGAGTCTGAGAGATCTCTGAGCTACAGAGCTCTGCTGCAGCAGCTGGAGCTTCATAGTCCTCCAGGATCCTGGCAGCCCTCTGAAGGGCCTTGGTGTAAAGCTCACCAGCCCTACATGCCTCCTCCAGAGCATTCTGAAAGCATTAAAAAGACAAAGCAACAATGAAGAAAGGCTGCTGTGCTCCTCTGGATCACCAGATGGTCTTAGAATTTCACACTTGGCCGTCTTTGAGACCAATGCTCCCAGAGTTGGCCTGAGGAGGTGTGGGACGACATGTGGCAAACACACTCTGCTACCTACATAGTCACAGAGCAGTGCTGCAACCTGGATTGATTGCCTTCAACCACAGGACACGAATTATGAGGGAACTGCCAATACTGGAGAAGTCCAGGGAGAAGGATGGTAGGACAGAAATGGCCTAAGATTCCCTCATGGACATGGCAGTACACATTCCTGTTCAGACAAGTAAAGCACACATGTTGATGCTTTATTCTGCTCCAGGGGATATCTCCAATATGACTTGCCACACTACTTCTTGCTTAACCCTCTTCTTGTATGCATTTCTACACAGAATGTGTGAGTTTGTCAGCTCTTGGATTCCCACAGGGCAGAGAAACTTTGGCATTGTGCTTCCCACACAATACCCAAGCCATGAAAATGAAGCACAGCAACCCAGGAAATCTGGCAGCCAGACCATAAATTCACCAGGGATGCTGAGTCTCTCTTGCTGCTATTATTAGCTACTACTTCATATTTTCTCCTTTGTACCCATTGATCTCTTGGGCAGGCAGGTCACAGGTATTCTTGACCAGGACAGTTACAGAACCTCTCTGCTATTTCATGCTGATTTCCAATATAAACTTATTCACTAACCCTTGTTCCTATTAACTCTGCACTTGACCTTAAGCAGTCCATTTCCACTCATCAAGTCTGCCTCCAGCCTAACTACACATCTCAGGTAGATTTCCCACTTTCCTCACCTAACCAGGCTGAACAAATTGAGTTTCATTAACTGCCCTCCATATTCCTCACCCCTCTAACAGCATCTGTTCCAGTTTGAATGAACCTTTCCTGACAAAAGCACTGAGGATCGAGTCAATCTTCCAGCAATGCCTTATCAATGGCTTATATATTTGAGTTAAAGCCTTGGATCCCAGTTGCTTTTACTTTGCTCACCATTCCTGAGGCCTTATCACACTGGTTTGACCTGTGCTTTACCCTTCTTGATCATTCCCAACTGGTAAAACTTTCCTTTATAGTAGAAACAAGGAGCTTGGGTTTTTTCATCATTTTCACTAATGAAAACGTTACCTAAAATTAGTGCCCAGAATAATTGCAGGATAACTGCACGCAGTCTCTCTTCAGCTGAACATTTCAACACAACCTTTTCCTTCCTCCTCTTAACCATTCTTTTTTTATGCTAATCCCCACTGATTGATTCTAATCAAGCTGAACACAACTTTCTTTTTATCCTTAGTTTCTATCATGATTTCCATCCTATCCACCAATGCAGAAATGATCACAGACCAATTCAGCTGTTAGAATAAATGAGGAAGTAAGTAATGGAAATAAAAATGCCACAGTCACTGACACCTAATCTAATTATTGGGGAAAGACAGATGTCAATACCTCCCTTTCATTAAATATACTTACAACACGGGCAGCAATGTCTGTCTTCAGTTGTGCTTCATGGCCTTGCAGTGCCTCTAACTTTGTTTCTACAGCACCAGGAGATTTTCCTTCTTGGTTCTCTCTCCCTTTTTCCATTATACATTTAAAAGCAGACAACTTTGCTTCCATCATATTCTGAATTGCTTCCCATCGCAGCTTTTCATCCTGCATTGTATTTATGTCTATCAGAAGTGGCTGCTGGAGTTCTAATTGAATATGCTTTATGATGTGAAATATATTTTCTACTTCATTCTGATTACCTTCCTTGTTTACATCCTTGAGCCCAGAGACCAAGTTTTGAAGAAACTGATTCAATTCCTCAACATTTTTCTCCAGGCTCTTTATTTCTTTCCTCTTAGATTCTTTGAATGATGCATCAAAGACCTCATTTTTGTTTATTTGATTTGCTGCCTCCTGTGTTATGTACAAGATTTGTTGAACTGCCTGTAATAGAATCTGTGCAGATATGACATTCTCAGCAGGAGAAGAGCTGGAGCTATCATTTAGGATGTTAGCTTCTTTTCTTACAGTGGATGTCACAGTCTGGATTTCATTTAGCAATACTTGAATCTTATCCCATTCCCTAACAACATTTTCAAAGTGTATCATCTTCCCTTTAATTTTATTTTTAATTTCAGAAAATTCAGCTTGCAATTCATCCAGCTGCAGTGAGTCCCATTTCAGACCCACGCATTCAAATATTTCTTTGTACTTCATTATTTGTGACAAATTTGAATGAAAAGCTAATACTTTTTCTTTCAGTGCTTTGCATTTATCCTTCACTTCCTGCTTGGCACCTGCTAATTCATCTTCTTTCAGGTTCATTTCACCCTCCTGTAGATCATTAAGATCCTGCTGCAGTGAAGCTATTCCTTCAGCAAACTCTCTGGAGACAGCTATCTTCTTTTCTACTTCATGAAGTTTACTCTGAATTTGCCTCTGTGTCTTCCTTGCTCTGTTCTTCAGACTTCTCAACTGATCAATCAAAAACAGTTGTTCAGACAGGCTCAGCTCCCCAGCTGTGACCTGACTCTCTTTGCAGTGGGATGAGATAAGCCCTTCTATTTCCTGTATGTCCTTTAACATCTCCTTTAAAATGGCTTGTTGGCTGGCTAACTCTGACCCTGTGCTGGTTTGGTTGGGGTCAGGCCTGGCCATCAGCTCAGCCTTGTGAAGCTGAGTGTGAACTTTTTCTATTTCTGCAGTAAGTCTTTGCCTCTCCTCCAGCTGGAGCTCCAAGTGCTGCAGTCTTTGAGCAGATTTTAAAACAAGAGCCTTGTATGAATTCTGCAATGTTTGTAGGAGGAAGGTCATATCAGAAACCTCCTCTGGCTCCAAGCTGGGAAGGATGTGCTGGAGCCCATAATCCAGGGATACAATCACAGGCTCTCTGTTTAGAACTTCTGTGTTCATAAGCTGACAACTTCTGATCTGTGATTTGACATCACTGGGGAAAAGTGCTGCTTTCTGATCAAGGTGGGACAGTGAATCTTTGACCCATGAGATATTTTCTTTCAGCCTTTTCATCATTTCATGTTTCATGAGAGCAGGACCGGTGATCTGAACATCCTCTTGAGGAGTTTGTTGTGCTGACAATGCTTCCAACTTGCTCTGCAAATCATGTATAGAGTTCTCCAAAGCCACCTTCTCTTGATCACTCCAAATTCTTTTCATCTGTAGTTCAATCCTTCTTTTTAATGCTGAAAGGCCATGTTTAATGTCCTGTAGCTCTGTGGTCCATATTAGAGGATCTTTGGCTTTTCCTGCAGCTGAGGAATGTAATTCTGCTTGTAAATACTGCTCTTGTATCAACCTCTGAATATCCCGTGCTTTATTCATTAACAGGTTAAATTCATCAATTTCTGCCACAACCTGGTCATGTTTCTTTTGCACTGCTTGTTCCATGTGTTGCCACCAGTGCTCCAGTTGCCTCATTTGGCTTTCAGTCAGCACTTTATCCATGCGTGTCAAATGCTGAGATAAAATTTCTTGCTGACTTTGCAACTGGTTTAAGACATCTCTTTCTTTTCGTAAGGACTGTATGCATGCCTTAATTTTCTCCAGAAGAACTGTGTTGTTCATAGGACCCCTGCCAAAAATAGGAGTAGTATTTAAAAACAATAAATTCTCCTTATACACAGACATGTTTTAGAACAAATTTCACTGTTTAAAATGATTCACTAACCTTATTTACTTAATCGCATGTATCTCTCAATGTGCTCTCACAAATTTCCTAACCACCCTTCCATATTTCTTGCTTATGTGTAGAGCATTTGCTATTCACAAATATCTCTGAAGATATGTGCTACTGCATATTCTCTAAAATTGCAGTATATACTAATACAGAATGTAGCCCTCCTTTTAAAAATTAACAATAGTGTTAAGTAATCTTCTGGTTGACAATGAAGATAAAACTTGGGTTATAAAAAAAATTCACAAATTTGCTTTCATGCAAGATAAACTTTTCCAAATGAATCTACTCATCTTTTATTTCCAGGAGTATTTTGAAATGCCCATCTAAAACACATTTAGCAGAGAGATTTTGATTCCTTTTTTTCAATCTCTTTGCTGCAAATTAACAATTTCATAAATTTTAAAGATTTTCAAATTATTTTGATACATTACTGTGACAAACCAGTTGTATATTTGGAAGACTAGAAACATAGTAAATACTTTGTGTGCATTGATTACCTCTAACTTGGTACCATAGACTTACTTATTGACATGGAATTCTTCCTATCAAACATGGTTAGTTTTCAGAGTAAAGAGATATTTCACTCAGAAAAAAACCCCTATAGGACTTCTCTTGGAGCGGATGAAACTCCATATTCTTGCCTGAGCATTACTGAAGTACAGCACAAAATTCAGTGTAGGGACATATTTTTTCTGCAACTTCTTAAGCAAACCCCTCCACTATACTTACATTTTTATATTATCTTTTTCTGTTGACAAATTTTTCATCGAGGACTGTGCAGCAGAAAGACTTTTCTGGTATTCATTAATTAAACAGCACTGTTGTTGCTTCACTGCCTTAACAGCTTCCAGTTCCTGGAGCAGCCTGTCCCAGCAGGGCACCACAGGATCTGTGGTTTGCAGCTCTGCTGTCTTTGATCCTGTTCCATTGGGAACGGCATCTTCACCATGGCACAAAGACTTTGCTTTCCACGTTTCCAGCTCAGTTTTTAAACTCTATAACCAAGCCCACCAGAGAAGGGATTAAAGGATGATCTTAAACACGTTCAACTGACAACACAAAATATGGTTAAACAGTGATTCACCTACAAAAATACACCTGCTCATCCATAAGCAAAGGAACATGGATGTCCGTGCACATCGTGGGAGCACGTGTGCATTTACTACTGCACTCTGCAAGAGCAGCACAAACTGTGGGATTTACATGGACATGCATCAAGGCACAGTGTTTGCAGACAAAATGACTAATAGTGCAGCCACACCTCAGTAAGACTACGGGCAACAACTTTGGTTTGCCCAAGTGAAATCACAATTCTGCAAGTGTATCACTACATTAACAATGAGGAATGGCTTTGCAGTTTCCATACCTCCAGCTCTTTTAGTTGCTCATTTATAAGCACCATATCCAGTTCAGCCACTTCATTTTTCAGCTCATTGACCCTTTGTTCCTCTTCAAAATAGTCAATGTTTACTTGCACTCCAGGAAATAATTCCTTCTGGACAACCACTTCTGCGCCTGTGTCCTACAACACAGAACAGGATATTTATTTCTGAAAGTCCTAAACCAGTAAGTGTTCTGACCGCAGCACTTTGTTTCATATGTTTAAGCAATGCCTAAGTCCTGCTGTGGTTTTCCCCATGGCCTCTGTGGATCAACCAGGACCCAAAAACTGGAAACTCCATCACTACTCCCCACCTCTACAGTCACCCTGGCCTGTCAGCACTGCTCAGCAACTATGAAATTTCTGCCCCATCATTTTCAGTGAAACTCTGACATCCTCACATTCAAATAACAACCTCCCTGCACCCACCTCTGCTACTGATAAATTCACAGGTCTGTTGTGTCTTCTCCCTCTCTTCCTTACATATTCATGGAACTTTATCCTCTCCTCACTCCCACATTCCTTCTGCTCAGCACCTGCCTTGACATTACTGCTGTGCCTTTCACCAGGACACCTCTCCAGCTCTTCTGTACAGGGCAGCTCACGTGTGAAGCAGGTTGGCTGTGACACAAAGCCACACCTGACACTGGCACAAGTGCTATCCAAGATCTGGGGTAAGGTGAGAGCACCAGGGAGCCATGTCTCAGTCAGGGTGGGGAGGAAGGGATTAGGAGGCTCCACAGCCAGTCCCTGGCACTGCCTGATTCCCATGACAGAAGGACAAGTCACCTGGGCTGGGGCCAGGGTTAACATCACCTTCAGCTATTGCAGACAACAACAGAAACGAAATGTCACAGACTAGCTGGGTCACATGATGATACCTTAAAAATTGTTCAGCATTTCCCTTCCCCCAGTACCCACCTATATCTGGTGATCTGTCCCACATATAGACTTTCTATGAGTGAATGCACACAAAAACACAGATACTACTACAGTATGAGCTCATCCATGGTACTAACATCTAAAATGAACAACAATTAAAAAGTTCTTGTTTGATAAATTTAATGTATTGTACTTCAGATACTATTTTACTAGAAGCAGACAGTTATCCCTGCAGCCATATATTACTTGTAAGCTGTTGCTGTCACCTGTCACTCTGTGGGTCATGAGCTATGCAAAATACACCTGCTTCCAAGTGTGGGAAAAATACAGCACACAGTACACATTACCAGAGAAGCATAGCTCTATTTATTTGAACTCCTGGTTATTTTCAGACAGAACTGAAGGGGCCACTCATGAAGTAGTCAGTCAGAGAACTTTTCAATTTCTCTGTGTACATATCCATAACAGTTGTATTGATTCAGACATCAGATTTAATCTCAAGAGACTCTGGAGTGCCATAGAACTCAAGTAAGCATTAAAACTCAGCTAAGCAATCACACAACAAGGAGGAAATTCACTTCACCAGATCGAACTATCAACACATCAAAAGACACAGAGAAGTGTCCTGACTTGAAGAAAAGCCTGGCTGTGTACTTGTTTTGCTTGTTTGTATGATGTTCTCATTGCACTCTGTGGCACTGCCTCCATGGATGCAGACAGGGGAGGCTGCACCCCAAATGCTGTGTCCAGTTTTCTGGCCCCTCAATACATGACAGGTCTTGAGGTGCTGGAGTGTGTCCAGAGAAGGGAATGGAGCTGGGGAAGGGTCTGGAGCACAAGTCCAGTGAGGAGCAGCTGAGGGAGCTGGGGGTGTTTAGCCTGGAGAAGAGGAGGCTCAGGGGAGACTTTATCACTCTCTACAACTCCCTGACAGGAGGGTGTAGCCAGGTGGGATCAGTCTCTTTTCCCAGGTAACAAGTGACAGGAGAAGAGGAAATGGCCTCAAGCTGTGCCAGTGGAGGTTTAGATTGGATATTAGGAGAGATTTCTTAAATGAAAGGGTGGTCAGGCACTGGAACAGGCTGCCCAGGGAAGTGGTGAAGTCACCCTCCCTGGAGGGATTTACAAGACATGTGGATGTGGCACTTGGGGTCATGGTTTAGTGGTGGGCTTGGCAGTGCTGGGTGAGCAGTTGGACTTGATGGTCTTAGAAGTCTTTTCCTACCTAAGCAATTCTATGATGATTGTATTGTTCTTTAAATGCTTTTCAATAGTACCCAGTATGACCCCTATAATTTTCCCAGGAACTGAGGTTAGTCTAAGAGGTCTGTAGTTTCCCGGATCTTCCCTCACACCCTTGTTGTGAATTGGAATAACACTGGCTAGCTTCCAGTCACCAGGGACCTCTTCAGACTCCTGAGAGCTTTGGGTGATTTTGCTGGGCTTTCCAGTTAGAGCAGATGTGGAAGTTCCAGGTAAGACCTGCCAATGGACAGGCCAGCTGTGGACCTGCCTATAGATTTACCTTGAAGATTACATCCAGCCCTACCTTCAATTCAAGAATGTGGTGTCCAAGATCAGCAGTCACAGGGCACTTGTGATGTAACTCCCTTACCCTCAAAGAACAGTAGACTTAGTAATGTACCTTTCATTAATTCAGCCTGAATCCATTCTCCTTTCTCTACTTTATTTCATTAATTTTCTTATGCTGGATCACCCTTGGATTTCAGTTTTCTGATCTGTCTTCCTGATGATGGCAAAATTATCACAACTAACTATAGTAACATGGAAAGAAGGTGTATCAATTAACAATTTAAAGAGAAACTCTAAATATCATAAAGACTGATTATAATGGCTCTAAAACCCAGTTTTAACTCTCTTCTGAACAGATCCACTGAAAATTATGATCTGGCAAGCACTTTGGATAATGTTCAAATCTATCATGGACATAGATAAGAAAAATACACAATGGTCTTGATTTTGATGTGAGTAATTGTCTCTTCTCTTAAAACAGTTTCAGCTGAAATCCATGTGGAAACAAAAATTCAGCAACTTCAAATAACAGACTGGGGGTTACCTCACGTGCAGAAATCAGGGAAGTAGATCCCAGACCATCTTTCTCAGCTGCTGCAGATTCCAGGACTTGACCCTTCTGGCATACCTTCTTTTGAACCTGCTCCACATTTTCTCTATATGACTGATTCTTCACATCATGAGGCTTCTCCTTTTGGTATCAGAAAAATAAAAGAAACAAGTAATCGAAAAGCTCTAATCAAAGCTGTTGAGCAGTAATTACAGTGCTTGAGATGAGAAAGTTATGAAGCCTATAATTATAGGTAGATGAGGAAAACCATAATTACATCTCAATTTACTGTGGGCAAGGTTACGGCAAAGGAAACCACTTAGAAGAAGCAGTGCTGTAATTTTGTTATAAACTTTTACAAAAATTGCAAGTGTCTGTACTCTGGCCTACACTGTTCGTGTTTCGTTATTCTAAGCAGGGACCTTGAATTGTGCACTCCTGGACACAGGCTTGAAGGCATTTTTTACAAGTTTTAGCTTTTTCCTGAGGCTCCAGCTTGTACTTGTACTGTAGGCAGAAAGCCTGTGGTTAGACACCCAGCCCATTACCAGGCAGGGTAGTCCTGTAGGCAACCTAGGGATTTACAGAATGTAGATTTCAGCATCTCAGTTTGCTAAAACTGAAATTCTGAGAAGAGTGGCTCTATAATGCCCCTTCAGGGAGGAGATGACAGCAACAGGACCCCTGCACCTTCAACAGGAACTTGGCCTGTTTCCACTTATTATGGCTCCAGCTCCTAAACACTGCTGTGGTGTCAAAATTCCCCCTGTCCCAGGGTGCCACACCCACAGGGCACAGCATTTCAAATGCAGCCTCACATATGCAAAGTAAATATGTACATAAGAAATCTATATAAATGAAAGCAAGTTGAGCATAACAACAGTATTCAGGCAAAATGCTCAGGAGATTTCACAATAAATCCAGGTGACTTGGAATGCAACATCCCTTGGAATGTGATATCCTCAGCAAACCACTAATGAAAAGAAATTCCCTTTATACTAATTTTAAATGTACAGGAAAGAATTACAAGAGTTAACACATACTAAGTGTACAACACATCGGACAAAATTAGCTCAGTGTAAACTTGAGGCTTTCTTACTTATTTATTAGTAGTATCATCCCCACTGCAACTAAACTGGATACATATTCCCTCAAATTCAATCACTGGTGTAATCTCATGTCCAGTTACCTGTGCTGGATGGCTTTTCTTTCTAGTTTCATCACCTTCAGTAGCAACAGAATCCTGATGCCTTTCCAGTTCTGCTTCCCCAGCCAGAACTGCGCTGTCCAGAACATCCTCTTGGGCTCTGTCAGGTTTGTTCATATGTGGGCTCTCCTTAGTAGACTCCCCCTGATTTGAAAAACAGAAAATGTTTACAATCAGTAAAAGTCACAGTACAAAATTTAAGTTTGCTAAGAAACTTCCCACTCCACAATCTGTCTACTCTGTCTTCAGTTTAGCTTAATGAATGAAGAAAAGGGCTGAGATAACCCAAAACCAGAGCATCTCAGAAAATCCTGCTTAGATCAGTTTTCCATATAGGGACCTCAACCACTCTGAAACAGTTTCAGGACAAAACAAACAGGACTAAGTGCTCACATGATTTTTAACATGGTTATAGAAGTTCTGATTAGACACATTTGGTAACTATTGATCTTGCACTGTCTCCAGAAATCCCAGCATGGATAGTTTTCATTCTGATGTTTTGATGGTCATCTCTCCCAGATACTCTTGTTACTCAATGGTCAGGTCAGTGAGGGAGTACTCCAAATCATTCCCTCAGCTTTGTACATATGAAATAATTTATGCTTTTACAAGTCATTTACAGCATCAATGTCCTGAGGTCTCAAAACCACCAGCAGTTCCAGGTTGGTGACCTCTCATTACCTACAGGGATAAAACCTGTTGAATCCTCATTCCTGTAAGTGTTCAAGGCCAGGCTGGATGGGGCTTTGAGCAACCTGGTCTGGTGGAAGGTGTCCCTGCCTGTGGCAGGGGCATTGAAACAGATGATCTTTAATGTTTCTTCCAACCCAAACTATCTTCTGATTCTATGATTTTTATGAAATCACAGGTATGTGGTAGATTTTGTATCATAGAAAAAGTGGGTCCAAGCCCTGAGGGTTTGCAGAGACCACCACTTTCATCTCTTGCACTCTTAATGTGAGCAAGGCTGAGGGGATGATTTGGAGAATGCAATTTATCTTTCTTTTCATCAGATAAGGAAAATATATCTCTGTAAGACAACACATTTTAAGGAATGACATATGGATTTCTAATGAACACACAGACACACACACATATATATGTACTAAGTGTATTAGAATGTATTTGTCAAGTACCTGAACAGCCTGCCCCAATCTGTCCTTGCTGTGATGGGTATTCTCTAATGGGCTGTCTGACAACACGCTGCTTTCCTCCAAAACTGGATCATTCTGCTTCTCTTTCTCTGACATATTTCCATTTACATCTTGACCCTAAGAGAAACGAGAGACAAGAAAATCTGCTTGTGTGACCATAAATGTTGTATTTTAACAGTGAATCTCTCAATAGTAAAAATTCTTCTCTCTGAAAACAAATACTGTGCTGCAGTTCTGAACAAGTCTTACTGTTTTAAGATAAGCTCTCAAATCTCTTTGGCAGAGGTGTATCTGCTATTTTCCCATCTCTACAGCTTCTCCCTGTGTCCTTATCAATGATACTTGCTCTAATTATGGGCAAGAGAAAGCCATATGCAGATTGTATTTAAATGGAAAACCACAGTTTTGAATACATGCTGTTGGCTTGTTACAGACTTGTTGTAACAAGTTACAGGAGTTCTTACCACTTCTTTGATTCATACACTTGTATTTACAGCAGGCTTGATTTCAGTGAAATTAAGAATGTGATACACAGAAGACATTTGAGAGAGATGCCTCTTTAGCCAATGTTCCACTGTTATTACTGTCAACAAATAAACTCACATCACACACTTCCAAGGGCTCCTTCAGCTCCACTGCTGTGGGGGTCTCTTGTGCAGCAATTCGAGTATCAGAAGTGATCTGTGTCTCTCTCTTCAACACTGTATCTGCCTTATCTTCCTTTTGTATTTCATTACCAAACTCATCTTTTAACTCAAGGGCTTCACTGAAAATATTTTCCTTATTTTGCTTGACATTTTCAAGTCTTTCTTCCAAACCTCTTTGTTCACTCTGAAGTGTTTCGATCTCATCCTTAATAAACTTTCCTTCTGGTGAAGAGGTGTTTTGTTTAACAGTTTCTGCCAAAACCAAACTCTTCTTCACAGTGTCTTCACATCGACTAAGAGGTCCCTGTTGTCCCTTTAAACATGAAAAAAATCATTTTATTTGAAAAGCATCTTCACTCAATATACTTAATGTTAAGATCTAAAGTCAACCCCCAAAATCATAAATACTTGTTGTGAATGACACACTGTGCAGAAAGGTACATGCAGACCTATTTGCTGCAGAAATAAATAAATACTAACCCAGTAATTTTTATGCACAGAGAACACCTGAAGCTATAAGCATTACAGTGATAAAATAATCCCATAGCACACTGGGTGGTACATGATGATCCTTCCAAGTTCTGAACAGATTAATTCCCCCCTGCCTCATTCTCCCATTCCTTTTTCCTTGTTAGAGGTATAGCAAGTTCTGAAGTACAGCGAATTGCTGTGATCCATATCTGAGCTATGGTTTCAGCTTCCTAAGCTTTCCACACTGGCTGATTTAAAGACACTTACTAACACCAAATTTAATGATATTTTTCCTCAATGTGCCCAGAGAGGAAAAAAAGAATCCCCACCAATCAAACTGAAGAAGTCTGTGTGCTTGAGCTAGAACAATTCCACCTTCAGTTCAGCCAACAGTAAAGGTCCCCTCAGTTCATTAAGAGTGGGTTTAGTCCTATAATTATCTTGATCAAAGGAAGATCACATTTACTTTTTATTTCAGAAAGGTTTCATAGCTTTTCAGTTTGACACCGTGAGCAGTTCTCCTTTACAAATGTGAGGAACTCCAGGGCATGGGCCCTTTTGTCCATGATGCAGAACCTGCAACATACCTGTGATTTCAACTGGTTTTGCTCAGCTGATGGTTCCACTGCTGGACCATCACCATCAGCAAGCTTCTCAGAGACAGTTTTCAGCTCAGTGCTCCGGCCTGTTACCATATCCTGAACCTGCTGGTGCTCTTGAACAGGGCTTTCACATGTCTGCAGGATGGTCTAGAAACCAAGGAGTTTCTAGGATTAGTCCACCATTATATCAAACAAAGATAATCATCCACAGAGTGTTACAGCTTTTCCAGGACCTCACCAGCACAACTTCCTTGTTTCCCATAAAATATCTGGCTAACCACAGGTTAACCACAAAACCATCTTGCTCTCTTCTCAGCACATCATGGACTCCATCGTGAACAAAATTTTTATTAGTAGCAGGAAGCAGAAGGGTTGGTGTTTTGTAGGAATATACTTCTAAAAAGCATGTTTTCTATTAAAATGGATGAAACACTAGAGGCAGAATGCCACACAGGGTACAAATGCAATTTGCAGTACATTGGGTGAAACCAAGAACAAACAAGATGCTGCAAAAGAATCTTTCAGATGTTTTCCAAATTCACCCTTCCAATAGGAAGAAAACCTACTGTGGCTTGAAGAATGTGAGAACAAATGCTTCATATTCTAGCTATCCAAATCTGTTTATACAGGTACAAAATGTTGTTCACACTTACTTTGGTCTGATCTGTTTCAACATTTATCCCTTGGGGAGGGGGTGAGAAATTCCCTGCCCTTTTTCAGAGGAACTTCCTCCACTCCCAGCTCTACCCATAAATTTCCCATCTGAATGATACCACAGGTGAACAGTGAGAACTGCAACCAACAGGAAAGGAGAGTGAGGTTCCAACCTGGAGCTGGCTGAGCAGGTTTTCATGCTGGTGCTTTAATTCTGACCATTCCACCTCTGTGAAGCAGGGATCGACAGCGTGGCCCTGTAGATGCTCTTCCTGACTTTTCAATCTGCTAAATTGAGAAGTCAAGTCTTCAGCTTTCTGCAGGAGGTCAGCATAGTTTGCCAGCTGAGCTTGCTTCTCCTGCAATCCAGGCTGAAGGGCAAAAATCTCCTGTTGCTGTTTCTCCAGTTCCATTAGAGCCCGTCTCAGATCTTCTTTGCTTTGCTCATATTGCTCCCTGTTGCACTGAAGTTGCTCTTGAGTGCTAAGAAAAAAATACTGTCCTTAATAGTATTAAAAAAACCAATGTATTGATTACCTAGAAAATGCCAAAGTGTGAACAAATCAATCATTAGAATGAACTCGAGTGTACAGAATACTTATTTCTTGAGGTTTTCAATTACTGATCAGACAGGAATTTGCAAGGTGATGAAAAACATGGAAGTTATTGCAGATGAACTGGACTTAAATGCAGGACAAATGACTAACCCTCTTAAACCTTAACATATAAATCCACAGTTTCTAGCATCTGAGATGTGATGATGCTCATGCTCTGTACTTTTCTGCTTTTCATTGTAGCAGAAATTCTGTTTAAAAACTACAATATGGTTATGAATCTGTATTCCTTGACTTTCCATGACAGCCTCCTGAAAGGGAATGCTCTATGTAGAAGATACAAATCACATTAGTTGAGATGGGGGTGGGGGAGTGTTTTAGAGATACAGACAACAAAACCAGCATATGCAATATGGGGAATGTTAGTACAACCCAGTGATTACTTTCCTGACCTTTACATTGGGTTTCTATTTGTGTGCTTTGTAAGCATGCATGCTGATCTGCTGCAGGTGAACAGGTTGCATTTGTCCACAGATGCAATGAGACATAAGTAACATTTGTATGTTCACATTTAGTGATGGAGTTCAGATATCTTCCAGATGGAACTTAAATGCCAACATTTGAAAATAAGATCCCAAGCAAACAAATCCAAATAAATAGCCTGGATATAATTCTGTAAAGTACAGCAGGATACTTGAGCACAAAAGCAAAGCTTAAGTGTTTTGGGTTTTGCCCCTCAAGATTCATATTTTTTGGCAAATAAATAAAGCACAGCCTTGCATATGTGAGGTGTTCTTGCATCAAGTTCCCCGTTCCAGCTTTTCCTTGCTGCTGTGCTTGTGGTGCATCTCCTGTTCCCAACCCTGATACTTCAAAGTCCTGAGAATCTCTTCAGACTCCTCTCCTGCCTTCACCACACTGTGAAGAGGATGCTCTGCATTCTGCTGTCCTGGATCCAACACAGCCAACCCTCCATCCTCCTGAGCACCACTTGTGCTGCTGTTACTGAGTGCTCAATAACAACACCAGGCAACAGAAGATTCTCTGGCTGTTTGTGGCTACACCACAAAATATCTCTGGCTATTCCCCACCTGATCATTCATTCAGTCCAAACTGTGACCTGTCCCTCTACAACACTGCAGAAATACAAGTATTTCTGTAGGTATCTCGTTCTGCTCCCAAAGAACAGAAATTCAATGCAACTGATGCAGGAAGAAGAGGAAAAAAAAAATCAGTATAGCAATAAGTGATCTGTACTGCCTCTTGGCAAATTCCACATTACCTGCTATACTCAGTGGCCAGCTGACAGATGCTGTCCCACTTCTTCTGGAGCTCAGAAATAGTCTGCTGAACCTCTGGCTTCTTATTTTTCTCATTTCTCAACATAGTTTCTCCTAGAGCTACCATGCTCTGTATTTTGGCCTCTCCTTCATCTCTGAGAGTTGTGATTTCCTGTATTAAAGAAGAACCAGAAGCAGTACATATAAAACTATTTTTGGGTACAAAATAAAAGGCTATTTTTTCAAACTTTTCAGACTGCTGTTCAAGACAACAGAATTCTTCTCCCAATATTTTACTCAACTGACACATAAACAGAGCAGTGAATTTTCCTCTTAGGTGAGTAATAAACTATGCAAAAAAACAAAAAAAACCCCACGAAACACACACCCCCTCCTCAAATAAGCCACAAAACTACAGGCCATGAGCAGTGACAGCATCTTTCAGGAGGTACTGACTCATCAAGCATTCCCCTGGCATTAGTTTGAGCTGGCAGGTGAAAAAGGAATACATTTAACACAATACCTTTATCTGATTAATCCTTTTGTCTGATGGCAATTCATTTTCTTCTGAACTCATTTTATTAACAGCCTCCTCAAGCTTTTTGATCCAGCAAGAAACATCCTGGGCAAGGTCTTCAAAATTTTGTCCTTCCACTGGAAGTCTCTCAGTATTCCCTGCCATTCCACTTACATGTGCTGTCAGTGTGTGGTACCTACTAATAAGGTTACTGGCTTCTGAAAGGGTTTCATATTCTGTCAGCCCAGCCTCCCTCAAGGAATTTGCTAGCTGAGCCATGGAATCAAATGGTTTCCTGAAAGATAAAAAAAAAATTAATAAACATCTCTTTGTTGTAACAACATGGAACAATCTTGTTTAGAAGACATTTCTTAGATAGAGACCAAAAAATCCAGTACCTCTGCTTTAACAGTGTTTTATAGATGTTTTCAAGTTCTGTATCATCTTTATTGATCTCTTTTACTTTTTCCTCCTGAGCAGAGAGCCATTCTTCCAAGGCCATGCTGCTTTCTTCAAGGCTAAAGTATGTATCAAAACAGACTCGGTCAAAATAAGAGGCACTACATGGCTAAAACCTGCTGGCAGCAGTGTTTTGCTGAAAAAGTAACATAAATACCATGTCTGACAAGCAAAATTTTAAGCACAAGCTTAATTTGAACCATCTCAGTTCATGTCAGTGAAATTGTCCATAGTTTCCATATAGGTCTGCTATTAAATAAAAAAAAAACCAAAACATGATACATACAACAAAATACTTGATTAAAATATCATCTTTTATAAAATGTAGGGTTGCTTGCCATCCCCTGTGGCTGTTTAAAAATGAATCATTTTACACCACTTGTGACTAAAATGTCAGAAGCAGGATTAGGTCCCTACCTACTGAGCTGCTGGAGAGAGGCACCGAGTTCCTTTTCCCGTTTCTGACACTTGGAGATCAATCTCTGCAGTTCTGCCTCCTGATCTCTCACACGACTGTTCAGGTGGTTAATGCTGCCTTTGGGCAAGTAAGGCTTCACTTTATTCAGCAGGGCTTTCACCTCCTGGATATCTCTATCTCTGCCTTCAGATGTTAAGAAGTGCTGAAAAAGAGCACAAACACAAGATGCATTTGCCATATTTGCTGTAATGTAATAGATATTTATGTTATAAGAGCTCTTCAGCTCCTGTTGTCTCCACCAGTACTTTTTCCAGCAATTCCAGCTCCTGAAAAGGAATATATGTTAATTCACAGTTTGCTGACTATTCCACATGTAAATGGAAAAGTTTGTACAATAAAGAGAAAGTGAAGCTGATGACTTGGCTTTTCTTCTCTACAGCACAAGCACACACAGAAACAGGCAAGCAGCCTTCAAATCTAGCACTGACATCACTCTGTCTCCTGCTGCTTAACTGTGATTGCTTCTTGCAGATGTTGTGGCTTTTCCATCTGTTTTCTGTTCATTCTGTCTGACTCAGAGAGAAAATCTGGCTACAACAAATTAAATGCAAATTTTTCACATTTGAGTCCACTGGGGATCAGAATTTCATGTTACTGTCTACATATTTGACTTTGTGCATCCTTGCACACTGAAGTACTTGGTCAAGGTCCACTGGCTTTCACTAACCACTTTCCTGTCTCTCACTTGCCCAAGCTGTCTGAACTTGAACACTGATATTTCATTGCAACAAAGATTTCTTTTCATTCCCTTTATTTTCCTAATGCTTTAAGTTACATGAGAGATCCTTTCAGCCTCAAGTTATAAAACCACTGCAGTTGAATTCACTTCCAAGAACAGTCTCCTGTGTAAAAAAAGCAAAACTTCAAGAATAATCAGCTTTAGAAATTACATATTTTAATACTTTACCTTTAGTCTCTGTAGTCTTTCTTCCAGTATGGATTTTGTTTCTGAGGGGTCAAAGCAGTCCTTCAAAGACAGCTGAGTGCTGCTGAACCAGTCATTAAAATTCTTGCACTGACCTGTAAAAAAATATGTTCCAATTTTTTTCATTAATTGCATTCTCCAAAAGGAAATCCTATTTAACATTAAGATTTCAGACAGCTTACGATTATATTTATCAGTGCTACTGCCAAAAGTTGCTTTTTACTACAGAACATGTGACTGACAATGCTTCTTTTTTTTTCTTTACCCAACATTACTTGACAATCAGCATACCTGTTCACTTGGAACAGTCAGTCTGTTACACACAGACATAGCAGTTTGGGTAAACAAGACCTGGAATAGCCTATTCACAAGTTTTCTCACTTCCACAAAAATTAGTATTACTTAAGAAATATGTGAAGATATGAGACTATCTTTGGGCCAAACTTCCCACCTGGACAATCCTGTGTCTGCTTAAAACAAAAAGTAGTAACACTATTTATTCTTATAACCAATTTTAAAATAAAAAAAAATAACTGGAAGAATGAAAACATTGGATTTCTGCATTTTAAATTAAATACCCTTATGTTTGTTCCTGAATTATGCTTTACACTTCCTTTAACTATTTTTTTAATGCAAAAATAAGAAACAAAATGCTTTGATTCAGACTGAGTGGTTTGTTGGGATCAAAAGCCATTTTTTCTCCAAATCTTTAATCTTGTTCAGAAGCCTGAAGCAGTTTGGGACATCAAAGCAGTTTCAGACACCTAACCAATTAATTGCATAACCGTTCAGTCATTATGGTGGTCAATACAAATCTATAAAGGTAAATGATGGTGAAATGTGTTTGCTTACGATTCAAAACACCAATAAAGTGATCTTGAAGCACATGTTTCTTGTTATTAAATAAATCAGTGACACATTTAAGCTGCTTATTTAATTCATCCACATCAGGACAATCCGTCTCTTCCTGGAGTAATGCCACAAGGTGTTCTTGTTGCAGAATTTTCTGGTGGATCTCCTAAGGTTAAAAAAAAGTCAGGAAAATTTTTAAAGAGAACATTTCGGAGGGGAGGCAGAAGTCCACTGTACAGAGCTGCTTTAGTACAAAACAGAGTTTTTCAAAAGTGTCTATGTGTCAATTTCGTAAATTATATTGGCATTAACAAGGCAATCAGTAGGTAGGTATAAGCACTAAACTCTCCTTCAGCAGTGTGTATGCACCTGTATGCATACATAATCACACAGAATAAATATGTGAACAGTGCCATTGTATGTTCCAGAGCATATAATACTGCCAAGCTATAATACTTCAGCTGCCTAGCTGCCATAGGTGTTATTCCACCCCTAAATGCCTCATTCTGTGTGTCAAGACCCTCTAGGCTGAAAGGTAACTTAGAGAGAGCTAGAGAATCAATTAAAAGCTCTCTTTCCTCTAATGCCTGTGATTTCACTGCCCCAAACACTAGAGTTCTGACACCCACAATGTGCATAATCCACTCACTGCTCCACAGGAGCTTTAAGTCTTGCCAGCCTAAGCCTCCAAGCTCAAGTTTCAGCAAATATTTGGCTGAAATTGTCTGCTGGGAGCTCCCCTTGCAGTCAGGCTCAGGAGGCACAAAGGCATCTTCTGTATATTACCCAGTCCTAGAAAAAAAAACACCAGTACCCCACTACTGCCTGAATACATCCTGGGTGGCAATGCTGTTGCTGTGCCTAGGATTAACCATTTCCAACAGCTGCAAGAGTTAACTATGTCTGATAACTCCAATGAAAACAGACGTTTCTTCCATGTTTCTGGCAGCTTAAGGAAATATTCAAGCCAGGCTCTTCACTTGAGTTAATGCAGCAGTTTACAATTTACACAGAATGAACACTTATGAAGACTTGCCCAAGAGAGAAATTATAAATGAATTTACAAAATGCACATAATTTGTGGTATGCTACCTCTAATTTAGTAAAGATCTCTAAGGTGTCTGAAGGAGATAAAGCTTTTAGAAGTGATTCAGTCATTCCAATCTGTGTCTTGGCCAGATCAAGGTCTCCTTTCAGTTCTGCTGTATTCACGGTGAGTTCACTGGCCCCTCGTTTCGTTGACAAGAGCTCTTTTATTAGCTCCATTTTTTGCACAACAGATGATCTGATGACCTTAAAATTGGAAAGAAACACAAATTATACTGGATTGATTTCCTAGAATATTACAAAAATACATGATAGGCCTAAAGAGAAAGTAAGTAATCTGAAGTGAAGACATTTCAATTACAGTTTGTTTCGATTTGTTTCCCTCCCATTCCAGAAACTGAAAAGCAATAGTATTGAAATCCTGATTTTCTGAGGAGGAATTATCTCAGTTCATCTTTATTAGCATATTTACTACTTTCCTGACAAATTTATTTGTCAGTCTACTCCTGTGTCTACTCTCAGCTGGATACAGGCCTTACACAAGCTTCGGCTGCCATGAAAAAGAGGGTGGCAGCTCTCTCTGTAACACACTTCCCAGCAGTGATTCCACTGGGGCAAATTCCCCACAATGATCAAAAAAAAACAGGCAAGTCCAGCAGAGAGGTCACCAAGGAGGAACAGGTCCTGAACCTCATCCTTGATTTGCATGAGACAGCACCTCAGTGGGATCACATGCTGGAACACCACCCCAGGGACCAGGGGCACCCGGTGCTCCCGAGGAGCAGAGTGTGCACAGTGCAAGGTTGCCGAGTCCTTCCCTAAGCTCCTTAGATCACTTTACCCAGTGAAACTCCTCTGAGTTCACTGCCTGCTGAGGATAAACACAGGAATAGCCAAACGGGGTCAAGCTCAAGGTGCATCTGACAGACACTGTGAGCAGGTGATTAGGGAACTGCTACAGGATCAAGGTAGGCTAACCTGGTCTTAAACAACAATTTATTCTTTGTCATGTGAAGCTAACAAAAAGATGAAGATTTTCTTGTGATATCCCAAAGGAAAACATCACAGTAAACATCACTCTGTGCCAGAAACTGCATTTAATCAAGCTACATTAAGCCATGTCCGGGGAAAGGCAGAGTTCAAAACAGACAGTCAGAAAGCTGAGTTTCTGGGATCCCCAAAGGGGTGATGAGGTCCATTGTGCCCTGTTGTTGGCCAATAGCTAAAAGCCAGATATCACTGATATCAGCCTCTCTAGGCAGGCCTAATCCCTACAAAGGCACAGAAATGAGAGAGATCTTTGTGTTTAAATGACAGGTTTGGTTTTAACAGCCCAAGAGATTCAACAAATGAAATGTCACTGCTCATCAGCCACAAAATGCCTCCAACTCTCCTGGAGCAGATTTAAGCAAAACCAATAACTGATTGTAGCAAAGACAATACTAGAAGCAGGGCTGCAGCAGTGAGTACTGATGTATGGGCTGTAAAAGCTTCATTGTACCTGTAGCTCCAGTGGAGGTTCATTGCTATTCAGAAGTTCTTCTATCTCAGCCACTGTGTTGTCGAATTTTTGGAGCTTCTGCTCTTGGACTCGTAAGCATGCCTAAAGGTGGAAAAAACACACTGGTCACTGTGCTTCCCTTCAAATAAATTTCCATGGCTTTGTTAGAAAATTATATTAAAATATTCTCATTATGCATTTGGGCGTAGAGAGGTCTCACAACATGTTCATTTCCTAATTTCCATTTTAGCAATTTAGACTTTTTTTTTGTATTAGAGTCAGAAATACTCTATGTTTCTCAAGCAAAGGAGTTGTTTATGCAAATCTAGCATCTATTTAACAATCTTAATTACTTTGCTCCAAGTAAATTTGCAGGAAAATAATCTTAATTTTGCATTTATGCCTTGCTGCTTCCATTAAAAGGGATATTCTCAGATGTTACAGACTTGGAGTCTAGAACTGTCATCCTGATGGCACAAGCTTTGGTATGGATGTGAGAAAATAAAGCATGCTGTAAGGACTCTTTAAATGTAAATCCTTTGCATATGAAATGACCTCCACTCATTTGAATGTATTTTGGAACAAGTCAGTAATGTGAAGGTAAAATGCCAGCTTCAAGTTATGAACAGGATAATCACGTTGTCACATGTGATCTCAGATTCCCAAATCGATATTCCAAGCTCCCCGAGGACAAAGCATTCCTTCTGTAGTCTCTGCACAAGCAATCATCAAAATCCATTCATGTGCTGCAGCCCTAAAAGAGTTTGCATTTGCATACAAGCTACAGGAGAAAGCAGAACTTCTCTCACATTATTTATACTGAAATTATCCTTAAATACACAGTCAAACAATTCATGGCTCTGTTCTTTTGTGACAGGCTCCTTGAAAACACACGCACCAGTGCTCTGCTGGGTGCTCACAAAGGACCCTGGGTTTTAACCCCGTGTAACATGATACACATTCCAGCAGTTGGGGGTCTTTTTGGAATAAACATTAATGTAGAGATGCTTCAGGGTCAACAGAAAATAAATAAAATAATAAAGCAATAAATGAACCTGAAGCCCTCTGCACTTGGAATTGTTTTTCAAAAATTCGAATGCATTTGCTTCAGTTTTCTCTCCTTCTATTCCTCTTTTTTAGTAGCTCATGGGAACATGGTTTCTGTGTCACTTGCCTTCTTCTACCTCTTCTTTTGAGAATTCTGTCTCACAAGGAAGCAGCAGAGTAACCTTAGCACAGCCACCTCCAGCACAGCCCTTCCTGGGGACAAGAAGAGTCACGCCTGGGGCACGGTCACATCATGCCAGACCTGAGCAGTTTCCAGGTAACAAAATGGCCCTTAAGATGCATTTTCCAGCTGCTGCATTTTTACTGGAGCCTCCAGGGACCCAAACAACTCCAGCTAAATTCTGACAATACCATGGTAAAGACAACAATGATGTGACAAGATATCCACTGCTGCACAATGGATATGCCACTGTTTCCTAGTGAAGATCCACACAGAAAGAACACCTTGGCTTTTTAATGCTCTGCAAATTAAAACAAATGAGCTGTACTAACAGTAGGAGGAAAGCTCCAAACAAGCATAATAAAACCCAGGCCATTTGTAGCTTGTAAACACTGAGGAAAATGGGGTATATTTGTATCTCAACCCTCCCCAAGCAGGAAATTATTTTTGCTTAGTAGACGCTGGTTATAATCATAACGAAGTAGCACAGGTGGTGCATTATGGCCCTAAAGTTAGAAATTCAGATATTTACTCTGTATGTGAAGCTCTTCAATAGCACAGACCTGGTGCATGTGTTTTTACACCCGACTGCATCGAGAATTAATGCTCTAATCTGTGCAAAAGGGGCACAGGCAGCCCAGGCTGTGCTGCTGTCTGCCCATGTGCAGCCCCTGCAGACCCTCAGCAGCCACTCACTGTAGAGGCTGGAACAAGTTACACTGAGGACAGGGGGAAAATAAACCACCTCTGCAACCTTCTCCTGTGCTGTGCATTGCCCAGCTGTCCCAGAGGCTCCAGTATCTTCACTGATAGGCAGTTTCTACCTGGAATACTAATCATTAGCCTATGCACACCATCTTTCCTTTCTTCTTTATGCACCACTGTACTTCAGGCTGTGAGCTTTCCAGGCCTTCTTGCTTGTATTCACAAAGGAATGAGAGGGCTTTTGGAGACTAAAGCAATGTTGCAGTGATGGAAAACAATTTAGGACACATCTGCACTATCTGTGCACTAGTTTCCAAGACCTGTATCCCCAAAGACAGGCTGTATTCTTGGTGAAACTACCCATACACATAAAGCTGCTAATGTTACAACTTCCTCTGCTTTTCCAGTGCTGATATTTTTATGCAATGTGCATGTTTATAGCCCAAAGTCTGCATCACTACAGTATAAAGGAAGGGTAAAAATTTCCATTCAAATTACCTTCAGCTGTGTGAGGTCCTCCTCAGTCAGGCAACGATCTTCTGCATTCTTGAGCTCTGCATTTGCCCAAGCATCGATTGTGCCAGATAAACTTAGGAGTTTGTCCCACAAAGCCTGAGCTCTTCCCAAATTATCACAGTAGTTCTCAGTCTTTTCATTGATCTGCCATTAGATTGATAGACAGAAAACACACACAGATTTCAAAAATGTTGAGTTATATTCCAAAAGCAAAAGCAGCACAATAAAACTGGAGCAAGATGAAACCATCCACAAAAACAAGAGCGGCAAAGGGGAAAAAAAAATCTCATGCCTTCACAGTAAACTGGTCATGGAGAAGATATTTAAATCCCTGCCACACATGTCACCAAATATACCAATCACAACAGCAGCTTGCCAGTTTTAAGGCAGGTTTAGGAAGGAGCCTTGCTCATTAATGTTTATCTACTCCCAGTAAATACCATTTAATCTCAGTATTGATGCACTGCTTAGATCGACAGTGGCAAACATTTCTCACCAAAAGCACCAGCACAGCAATTTTCCAGATTGTCTCCGAAGTCTAAATCCACTGAAGTTGTTACAGAAGCTTAGGGATTCATGCAGAAAGCACAAATATTGCCCTTCTGCATTTTCTAGCATTATTTATTGCCAAGGAGTACACTCACGATATAAACTACCTGAGAGATCAGAAACATGACATCCATAGACACTCTGCAAGCTTTGCTCTGGTAAACACTTGGATTTATCTCTTAAGGATCTCTGCCATATTGCACTTAATTTATTCGAAATATTACACCCCCGTCAGAATCAATTACTATAATGCATAACAGATAAGACCACCCTGATAATTTACTTTTTACATACATCCAGCCATCTGTCCACAATAATGTTAGCCTCATTCTCGAACGGAGGCTCCTCAAAGCTTCTCATTTTATTCAGCTGGAATTGCAGGTTTTTGCAGATCTGATTTATTTTGTCTACATCTTCAGAGTGATCGTTAAATTCCTCTTTAGCCTCTTCAATCTGTGAAAAAAACACATGGATATTTATGAGAATGTTTGCTTATGATTGTTTATTCAGAAAGATATTTTTAACTAATTTGTTGTTCTTTTTTGCTTAGAGAAACAACAGCAATGCACAAAATAATCTGTTTTATACAATATCATAAGACTAGGAATGCATCCTGTGTTGTTATATCCCTGCCACACTGACAGGAATATTTCCCTGTCAGAAATCCATATAATTCTGTTACTGGCTACAAAGCTGAGTGGGAGTTATGGATAATTTATTTCTAAGAGAGCCAAAATCACAGTTTGCTTTTAAAGTCATAAGTGCAAGATCCAAGGGGACTGTACACGCACACACAGAACCTTGGTTACAGAGATAAACAATGCACAGTGTAATAATCTTTTGAGATACTATTACACTCTCAAAAATACAACCTGGCATTCTGATCCCCAGGTTTTTAACTACTTACAAAAAAAAAAGCTTAAATCCTACTCAAACACCAGCATTGTCAAATATGTCACTGCCAGAAACCGAAATGCCCCTTTCTCCTACTTCCTATTTAAACAAGAAGCTGCTTCTTTGTGTTTAATCGGAACGTCAGTGTTTACAAACAACATGGAAGCTTCCTGGAAAAGAAACACTGACCTCTAGTGCTGGGCACTTTGATGTTAACAGCTCTCCTTATTTCCCACAGACATCCTGGGAAATTCCATCTCCTCACACTGACACTGCCAAGTGCTGAGCTCAGGGGAGGGATGGCAGAGCAGCTCTCACAAACCAGAACAAAGCTGAGGACCTTCTCTGCTATTATTTTATATAATTCTAAATAAAAATTCATCAGCACTCAAGGACATGCCTGTACTGGGCCACAATTTCAGATCACAGCTCTGAGAGTGGGAATTGCACAACTCAGGGTGAGGAGAGGGGACTCCATACAAACAGAGGCTGGGATATGCAAGCAACACTCCCTGCAGCAGGAGCCTGGGTGATAAAAGGTGCCCCAGGTCTCACTGGTGGAATCAAGAGGAGACCCTACCTCAGCTAAAGGGAGCTGGCACAAGCAAACACCATCCCACTGCCCAAAGGAAGAAACCACTTACATTCCTTCTAAAATGTAACCATCCCAGGCACTGCCTGAAGGCAAACATTCCTGGGTGATGCCTCATCAGAAAGCCTAAAAATAGGATCTGAACAACCAGCTATATAATCCAGGATATGTGAAACCTGCACAGTAAAAGGGTCATGATGGACATGCTGCTGCCCACTAAACTATTAACCATAGACAGCTATGCCCAGTGGTTGTATTTATTTAGCCAAGAAACTGGCTGTCACATTTTTGTCTAAAATGGTGGAAAACTACACTGAGGGGGTGTCCAGCAATACCTGCTCATTCAATATGAGTAGCTCATCAAGTAATGTAAAAGCTATTGCAAATGTTTAATTGCTATCAAAGACAGCTTGGAGCAAAAGGACAGAACTTTATCTCATCTTCATACTAGAGCCCAGTTCTTCCATGGGGTTTGGTTTTGTTTTTCTAACCCCTCTCCTTTAAAAAGACCTTGATTCACTAAGCAAAAAGAGACTGAAATCTACTTGAAACAAACAAGAATATGGGGTTCCTAAACGTATTTTGGAAGCCAAAGTGAAAGCAAGGCTTTAACAACTGCCCTGAAGGCTGAGGGTTCAAGGGCAACCCTACATCTGAACACTCCCAGGAAAGGCTTTTCTTTGCTTTCCACTAAATTCTTGTTACTCACCTTTGCTATTAGTCTGTTCAAATTCTCCTTCCCCATGTAAGAAGTTTGCTGGGAAAGCATAATCTCCTGTTTCTGGATGATGCTGGTCAGACTCGTTTTGCAGCTTTGATACTGCTTCAGGAGCTCCAGAACCCTTGCACACTGCTCCTGGCTATTAAAAAGAGATGTATTATTTATGGCCTAAGCATAAAACTGCAGCCTTAGCCTCCTGTCTGCTTCCTTCTCCTATATTCAAACATGTAGGGAGTTTGACTACTATGTTTAGATGAGAGAAAAGGAGGGATGAACTGTACCAGTCTTAAATCCTACAATAGTGTGAGATACCTATGTGGTATTCAGACAGGTTTTGGAATCAGAAATGCCCTTCACCACCATATGCCTCTGATCTACATTTAACTGTGAGGACACCTGAACACTTCTGTTCCTATGATCCTCTCCAGCTGAAAGGTGAGCTCAGTCACCAGTAAACTGAAATACAATGTGCAGCAGAACTCACAACAGCTGGGATGGTGGACATCAGCCCATCCTTCAGTGGGGTATGCAGACAGACTACTGCCACTTGTGCAAGCCATGAGAATTAACCAGAACTGGGCCAGTCCATGCAGACCAGGCATCCTTAATGTTTTAAAAACTGTATTTGAAGGACAGATGCCCTGGGTGATCAATCATAGCCCTTCCCAGTCCCCACTCTCATAGACAAACCAGGCTCTTTTAGTATTTTTCTGCATAAGGGACTGTTTTCCCAGCTGTCCTTTTCCATTTGTTTCAGTTTGTCTTTTCTTTTTGAATATGCTGGCAAGAAATTAACAGCACGCCATTCCCAGCAGCAGCCAGGCTTTTCTTCTGAGTACCAATTAAGCCAAACACACCACTGCATATCTGCTAAATGATGGGACTGTGATGTTTTAAAAGTATGCAAAATTCAAGAGCTTTGGCTGCAAACTTCCATGTGCAATTCTTGTCTTAATGACAGTTTATGTCATCACAATGGTAACATCATCCACAGAGTCAGTGTTTCCTTTAAGGTATGGTTTTGGGCTTTTTTGCTGTTTGATTTTACTTCTTACTTGTACAATACTACATTAAAATGCAATTTTTCTCCTTACCATTCAGCAAGCAAGAGCTTTGTGTCCTCCCATAACCTCTCTGTAACTCTGCACTGCTCATTTGCTTCCTCTGCTTTTTCCTCATCGATCTGTGGGAGCTTATTAACAATTTCTTGCATAGGTTTCATTTCAGCAGCAGCACAATCCAATTCCTTTTCCAATTCTGTTAATGATTTTATCCTTTATTAGAAAAAAATGAAATACAGCCTTATATTAAAGTAAGCCTTTGATTTGGTTCACAATGTAATTATTAAGTTCCCTAGAAATTCATCCTGAGCTCCACATGCTGTATTAAATGACATCATAAAAAGTCTAATTTGATCTTTAATTCATGTAATCTGACACAGCCCTTCAAATGAGTTATGCTGACCTCAGCACTGTGAGAAAGTAATCCAAACCCTAGAGGGCAGCTGGGTCTGTATGAACACAGTGAATTAATTTGTACTAAAAGGTAAGTGCAGTCTGTTTATCTCACACTGCAGACTTTCACATCAGGTGCTTCAGTGCCCAGCAAGGGGACCTATCTCTGTTTGAGAGTTTTCTTACTGAAAACTAAGATAACAACGATCAACTTCCTTCTATTTTTTTCTTCCTCAATGCTGCTTCAAACACACACATACATAGGAGTTTAAAAGAAAAAAAATGGAGAAGGCTTCCTTATTTAGGCTGTGATGAAACAACTTAAATATAAGTTCACAGCTTCTGTCAAGGTTCCACAGATCAAATTTCAGTGCTCTGCTGCAGAAGGGTCACAGGCTGACTTCACTGAAATTATGAAGTTAAAAGACCTTTAAAAAAGAATTCACCTTTTTTGAATAGCTGGAATTGTTGGATCCTTCAAGCCTATTTTGTTAATCCTGTCACGTAGATCCTGAATGTTTTTAAGGAGTTCACTGTTTTTTCTCGAAAAAATCTTGTATAAGTCTTTTTCTTCTGTAAGCACCTGTTCACTTGGGGGATCATAAATCACATTTAGCTCTTCAGATAAAGTCAGAACAAGGTTTTCACAGCAAGTCTTTCTCCCACACTCAGCATCTTCCAAACAGATATCAACAGTCTTCAGGCGTTCATCCAAACTTTTAGCCTCTTCTGCCATGTGAGAAACTTCTTGTGCAGCCTCTCTCAAAGCCTTTCCCTGTATTTCAGGTTGATCTGGGGGATCTGTGAGACATTTGATACAAGACTGAATCTTCCTCAGTGAGGCCATAAAAGCTTCCAGATCTTTTAGGACTGTCTCACGTATCTGCATTTTATGGCTCATTTCTTCAAGCTGGTTTTGATAGTAAATCATAATTTTACTTGCAGCTTGCAGATCTATTGGATTAAACTCATCCCTTGCTGAACTGTCTAGGTGTTCCAGTTGTTTGCACACTTCAATCTGATTTAATATGGATCTCTGTAGCTCCTGAAATTGAGAGAATGACCAACAGTGTTAGCAAGTAAAAGAAAAATATATTCTGCATTCAAGCTGAGCCTATGACTGAACACCAAATTATACCAGCAGTAAAACAAGTATGCTAAACAGAAAGAAAATCTATTCTGGATGTCTGTGGACAGAAGGAAAAAGAACAAAATAATCAAATAAAATGGCATTCCACACACAGGGGATTTGATCAGCACTACAGAAAGCCCAAGACTCCTTCCAGCAATCAGACAAGAAGGAGAGAAAGATGATGATAGTCCTGGGACTGAAAGCAGCAGGCTCTCAGAGCAGGACATCAGTCAGAGCACAGGCAGGCACAGAGATATTTATTACTCTGCCATCTTTTAAGTTCTTTCTGCTATATTTTTGAAGGAGATTAACATGCATTGAAAAATCTCTTGGTGCAGCCTGCATTCTATCTGGTTACAGCCCTCAAAGGGCAGTGTGTCAGGGTTGTGAAACTCCAGCTGTGCAGAGAACTGGGCAAAAATTCTGTGTCCTTGCAGCCACAACTGCTCAGACTGAGAGTACACATGCTCTCTGCCCTACAGCTTGAGAGACCTAAACTCTACTTCCCTGGAGAGCCAAGGGCAGACAAATGCAAACTTTCAGTTCTGTGTAGGTGTCAGCTTTCTCAGACCAGAGGGCAAGCCAAGAATAAAACAATATTCACCCTGCCTCGTGGACCAGGGCCTAGACATTGATAACAGGTGAACAATTATTGCACCCACATGGAGCTTCCAAACCCACCCTGAGCTGTGCTCAGATACTTCAAAAGATGTGACACAGACAGCTTGGCTGAGCTCATAAATCAACACCACATTATGTGTATGACTCCATAAACTGATACAAGGCCATGTGGGAGTACCATAAATCTGCATCAAAGGGAGGTTCCCAGCCTACAATGAAATGTTCACAACAATGGCTTTTACAACAGAACCTACTGAGAGCTCCTGGCTGGCTCTGCAGGACCAATGATGTTTAAAGCATAGGGACTAAAATGCTGCTATAGATTTTTAGAAGGTTTGGGAAGGCTTGTCAGCAATCCCAAACCCCTGAGTGAAAATCCCATCAATTTCTCTACTTCCTAGACATTCAAAGCTATTCTGGCTAGGGTGGGGTCTCTGCCTCTCCCCTTACCTTCAGTTCCCTATAAGCAAGGTCACTGTTCATCAGATTAAACTGCTGGATGTCCTTTTTCTTCAGCCGCTGATCTAATTCACACAGAAGAATGGATTCATTTTCTATTGGCAAAACAATTTCCAAAGCAGTCCTTAAAGAGTTCATTCTGCAAGAAAGGTAACAAAATATGAAACAGGAAGGCAAGCAAGAAAAGACACTCATTAATTTTAAGTACAAAAAGCCACAAAAATAATATAGCTGTCTAACAGATCTAATCCTCCTCCTCCCGAGGTCAATTGAGTTTTATTCTGATTAATGAGAAAAGCAGTGTGAATCACCATGAATTAATCCAAAAGATGAAAGGAAATAACAGCAATATATGGGAATATTGCACAGTTATGTGACAAAGAGCTTCCTGGGGAAGATTCACACTACCTCCCATGTGTATATGAACGAAGAAAAATTAAGAACAGCTTAATTTTTGCAATGAAGAACAGGTTAAAAATGTGCAGGTACTTTCTGCAATGCACACTATTCCCTTCACAGCACACACAATTAGTTACAGTTCCTTAGCTAATATCAAAATGTTCTTTTATACCTAGTACTTATAATATCCTGAAGCTCTTTCCACTCTCCTTGTAGCTTGTTTCTTGTCTCAGAGATAGCAGCCTGCTGCACTTCAGCCACCAGATTTTCTAAGGTAGATGAGATGTTTTCCAATTGGGTCCAACCAGAACAGATTTCACTCTCTATTACCTAAAAGATAAGCAGTGCTAATTGCATTAATATGATCCTGCATTTCTCAGTGGACTGGACAGGTAATATAACTACAGTCACAAGTCTCTACAAAAACAGTGAAAACATGACCCAAAAGTAAGAGTATCTATTGCCTTTTTCCCCCTTTAAGACTCCATTTTCAGCTGCATGCAAATCTCTAGCAGCTTTTCGTGATGAAAATTTCCATGTCAGATACAGGCCTTGGCTGCATTTTATAAAAGGTTCAGTAAAGATGGGTCAGACATTTTTGCTACAAGAATGAAAAGATCTCCACCTAGCTATGTTCAAAAGAAAACAAATGTAGAACTGAAAGAAGTTCTGAATGCTTGATAAGGCTTTGTAGTCCTTTCAAGTAAGGCCTTGAAAAATTGCAGTAATAAATTCCCCAGCATCAAGTCTGTGCCTTTTGTTGTTGCCTTAAGGATGTCACAAACATAATCAAGTTATAAGTCCTGGAACAGTTCCATTCTGCACAGACACCACTTGATGGTTCAACTCTGACCATCTCTGCCACTTATCATTCCTGCTGACAGAAAAAAAAATCTCCTTTCTGTAGTTTTTTTTTCCAATTAGACTTACTTCAGCCTGCAGCTAAAGTCAGAGCCACCAATTTCTGCTTTCAGCAACACTTGCAAAACTCCACTGCCAAGCAGAAACGCAGTTCTGCTGAATCCCAAACCCTTGATTTCCCTTCTTCTAATAAACTTGTTTGCAAGGATGCTCCTTTTCCCTTGGCAATACATGTAATAGGTAAGTGAGTGTTCTACATGAGAAAATAACAATTTAGGCACTAAGTATATTTTTAAAAGATGAATACTTACCTGGAGTTCAAGCAGCTTATTCTGAAGGCATGAAGTGCCCTTTATTTCATCAGTAAAACCAGATGCTACTTTATCTCTGCTGAGTTGTAGAAGTTCCTCCAGGTTACTTCTTTGTGTGTTAAAGCTAAGGAAAGATGCAGTCACTTTCAGAGAGAATATTACTTTTAATTAAATGGAACATGTCAGGGTATGGGACTCACTGACCACTAGATTACCATACAAAAATAAGCACAGTCTATTGCAAATACACATTTTATCTAAGTTCCAGATGAATGGGCATAAATCAGCAATATATTAAAGAGATTGCTCACATGCCTAATTTTCAAGTCTGAATGTCAGCCTGTAGTCTCTAAATTCAGTGTTATGAATGTAAAAATGTCAGTTCTCTAAAAACTTGATGTATTTTTTTTATTTTGCTGTATTTTAAGTTACTAGTAAGGCAAGTGCAGACTTTTCTGGCTCATGAAAAGAGCAGATGTAAAACTTTCATAGATAAAAATGTTCTGGCTCTAAAATCCTAATGTTTGAAATATTCAGCTACTGTATTGCTTCTATCAACTACAGAGTGATATTAAGTAAACTGCAGTAGGGTTCAGCACAGCAAAAGTGCACCCTAGTTTGATACATTCAATTAATTTGTCAATGCCTGTCTAGCATAGCACCATATCTTAACACACATGCTTTTTATCCTTTAAAAATTACCTCTCTAATAAAGCTGGCATGGCCAAATCACTGTCTTCCTCAAATCTGTTTGCACAGCTTTCTCCATTGTGATGTTTCACATCTGGTTCCAAAACTGTATCTGCAGCAGGTCTCGAGGTCTGAGTGAAAATAAAAAGGGTAACAGTTATCTCCACATCATTCTGTAATGCACAGCAAAGCATAACAGACACCTGTGAACCCTTGAAGGAAGAAATTGTTTGATGTGTCCCAAAGGAGATGAGAGATGCCATTCATGAATACAAGATGTGTCTCAAATCAATCACGGGACTAAAGAGCAAATTTTTGAATACTTCCAGGCAGCTCATTCATTTTTTCCACAGATACAAATGCCTCCAACTCTTCACTAGTTTTCCTCTCTCTGTCCTCTGAAAATTGTTCAAATTAATGGGACACTCTGAGGGATTTGCACTTGAACACAGCTTCTGACATGATTCTTCCCCTTAGAAAAATCACATTTTAGCAAAATATAATTCAAGGTTGAAGGTTAACATCTCCTCAGGATGCCTAGTGCTGTTTTTTGCATGTTAATTTTTAATATTTACTTAATCTATGCTCACAAGCACAATGGAGTTCTGATTTCTCATCAGAGGCCCAAGGTCTTATCACAATAAAAATAGTAAGAGAAATAAGCACTTTTTCCTTTGGGCAATGACCTCCCTTTGACAGAGCACTGTTTTCCAACAGTAAGTCTGGACTTCTTACCTCCTGTACCATAAGGTTTTCAATTGATTGAGAAGCACCAGACTCTTCTCCATTCTCAGAACCAATAATGGAGCTCCTACAGTTTAAAAGAAATTTCAGCTTAAAAACAAAATATGAAATACAAAGGGAAAAAATAAATCCTAGCTCAAAATTAACAACAGTGCAGCTATGATGAAGGGTAATAATACATTGTACTTGCCAGTTGATGAAATACCAAGTGTTTAAGTGTACAGTTGCCCACAGTAATGTACATAGTAATGCACTACCAAGATACATCAGGGTATCACAAAATCTACCTGTATAAATGATTTCATAAAGCCACAACACACCATGCACTCAGCCACCCACCCTTTGTGAGGTGACTGTCCTTTCCCAGCACGAGCCAGCAGTGCTGTGTAAGTATCTGCCACCATTTGCTGAACCTTTTCTAGCTTTTTTTCATACTCTGCAGTGAGTGTCTGTATCCCTGGGACAGTTTCTTTTGATAGTCTTCCCAATATTTTAAGGTCTTCCAATGACTTGTTAAGCTCCTTCAAATTGCCTTCGTGTGAAAAAAAGGCCTAAACAAAGAAAAACAATATAATAAACTCATGTTAAGTCATGAGGATATGCAATTATTCTCATTTTTTTTTCATATTGCCATTATCTTCTTGGATAAGTGCTCTTAAAAGTGTAAGCTGTCAAACCAAGAAACACACACTTATTTCCTCTTGGTTCTTTTTCAAATAGAGTCAGAAAAAAAATTAGGGTTTCTGGCAACATTATCCCCAACTGTATTCACAAGATTACACTGATTCTTGCTTGATTTTGAAATTAATTATGTTATTACTATTTTAACTACTTTGGTCCCAAGCCTTCTTCACCCTGACATCAGATAGACATGCCCCAGCGACTACAGAAAAAGAATTTTAATTGTTATACTTTCTAGGGTGAAATCAACACATACTGAAAATCTGGGGGAAAAAAAATGGAAAAAGGATACCATCTTCTTAACAAGGAGTTAATTCTAAAAGTCTGCAAGAATACTAATACCTGCAGTCAAAAAAGGTAAGGAAATAATTTTGGTGGCCTCTTTGTTCTGTGTTTACATAACACAGAGCACAAGGGCCCTGTTCCACAAGAACAAGCTGCAAAAATGTACCTAAAAGATGAGGAAGAAGAACAGCAAAGCATTCACAAAGAGAGAGTTGAGCAGAAAAGGAATGTGCCAGGTACCTCATGTTCCTTGATGAGCCCTTTGGTTTTATCCATATTTAGGAGTTTCTTCTCTTTGCCTAGCTGCTTATTGATTTTTTTAAAAGTTGCATTAAATTTCTTTTTTTCCCTGTCCACTATGAGCTGGACATAGGATGTAATTTCGTGACGAACTGCCTGCAAAATTCAAAACACATTGTTCCTGTGAGATGGTGAGAAAGAATTACACAGCAAATAAAAACCTCAGGACATACTGTGACAAAAAAAAAAGGTTTTCAAATATGCCAGACAGAGGGATTCTTATTCCTGCATTATCTCACCTCCCATCTCCTACGAACATCATCTTCCACTACCAGCTTCTCAGGATCAGATGAAATAGTTTTCAGCTGCTCAGCTGCTTTCAAGAATTTGTCAAGAACTTTATTGTCCAGAGCATTAAAAGCTTCCTGCAAAACAAAGGAAAAAAGCATCACAATGAAAAACAAGCAGAACTGAATGTAACTTATTTACCTAACAAAATGACATCAGCAGCATGTCAAACCCATGCATAAAGCAATGTATACACTGCAGGTATGGGCTCTGGTGGCTCTTGTGTGGGTTGGTACCAGGGCATTCTCCACCTCTGCTTATCTGCAAAAAGTTGCAGTATCAGTGAATGCTTCATGCAGAAAAGCAGGTGTTGGTTCTTGTAAGAACTTTGAGGGGAAAATTTGGTAGCAAAGAAGATTGAGGTCGCTGAATTCTGCCTCTTTCCAAGGGAATGTACATGGCCAGGTCCCATTCCTGTCAGCAAGAGGGTGAAAGGTCTTCATGAGCGTGATGGGATCCTACAGGATGGCCTGGAATGGGGCTCTGTGCCCCTCCTGGCACATGGTCTCTCAGGCCTCACTCTGCCAGATGAGGCAACTCAGATTTGGGGCACTTCAATTTCCAACACTACTTTAAGACATGCACATGTTGAGACAGGACACTTGATTTACCAGCTAGCCTCTGGGAAAAATAAAAGATTCAGTATTTATAATAATCTGTCCAAGAATTCAGGCATGTGATTCATGATGGAACGCTTAATTATTGATCAGGCAAAAAAAATGGTTGTACTTCTGAAAATGATGAGTTCTGATAGAGTGATGAAGTAATTTAGGACAAGGCACTGAATAAACTGCCATGCAGATTTATGTTTCTTCATTCAAGTTGTCTGCCAAGTTAATAAAGTGCTAAATCAGAAAACAGAGGAAAGCATTAACAGCTACCAAAAATATAAATCTGATATTTCTCTCACTTCGGACTTTTAGAGACCACATAGCACTAAGAAGTACTCAAATTCAGCTGGTTCAGAAAACAGACCCACCTCATATCTTGAAATAAATTCTTCAGGACTCAATTTTTGACTGACAAGTTGCACAGCCTTAGAAATGGAGACCTCAAGTTCCTTCTGGGATTCTTCAAAATTGAGCAAAGCCTCCTTCTCTGAGGGTCTCTTCTCAGATTTGGACAAGATGTTGTTCAGATCACCCATGACAGCCTTGCAAGAAAAAGACTCTTTTCAGAACATGCCTGAGTGTCAGTAATTATATAAAGTTATTGCTTCATAATGTCACTCAAGTTCTTCCAGTCGAGATACTGATCTTTGAAATGTTCTAGATTTTGCCCTGGCAAGAATTTGGGAGACTGATTCCAATAGTATAAAACCTTTTCTATTTTACATGACTAACAAGGAGTCTTTCCTTACCACATAATGCTAAAATGAGAGGTATCTGTGTGTGTACAAAGTGCAGGAACAATAAAAAAGGAGTACCTCTACTTTGTCTCTGGCTTCTTTAATTCGTGCCTCCAGCCCAGTGATGTGAGAATGCTGTTGAAACACCTGACTTGAAACATTCTGCATCAGGGCTTGCAAGATCTCTTCTGCTGCCACAACTTGTTCCTGGCATGAGGTTCCTCTTGCAGCCAAACTCTGGTTGCACAAAAAAGCATTAGAAGACTTTTTGTTTGTTTGTCTTTTTATGTAAAAAATCTGAGTGAAAAAAAACAGGCTTGATCATGGATGGTCAATAATTGGTAAAGGAAAATCTTACATCCCAGTTAAGGTCAGTGTATTGAGCTGTAAAATCTCTGCGTGGAGAGAAAGAAATTTGCTGCCATCCACAGGGGATTCTGTTTGCTGAAGCAATTTCTTTCTGTCAGTGCAACACCTCCTATGTCTTGGCCACAGAGCCAATTAGAAGTAATTTTTAAACGTGCTCTCCCATCCAAACAGCTTCCCAAATGAATGTACAAACCACACATTTGGATATGCATGGTCTCATGGTGAAGTCATCCCAAAGCAAGCACATACCAAGGCTCAGATTTTCTTGTGGTATTCAGTACTGCAAGGCAGGCAGCAGCTGGGTGCTTTGCATGCAGAAGCAGTGTGCCATGTTTGAATATTTATCATGAAAAGTGATTAGAGCTGTTTTGATCTATGAATATTTAACACGTTTCTCCTGTTTGAAGTTGTCAATTAGCATTCTCCTAATGATAATCTATGCTTTATCCTGGATCTCCACCTATTGTACTGCAGGTAACCAGCAGCCTGCTCTCTCCTGCTCCCAGACATGGAGATACAACACCAGCCACGTTTTTGGAGGCTGTATTTCATGGTGTCTTTTGTTACTTCATGTTTTTTAACAAACTGGTATCACACTGCAGAATGAGGCTTATTTTATAAACATATGCCTGTGATTACAAGAAGATGAACAGACTCTTTTTGTCGTCTCACACTTCTAAATCTGTCAGCTAAACACAGCGCAAGAAGGCACAAAGCAACAATAAACTAACACTGATGCTGGTGCACAGTTATTGTAGGTAGATTTAATGAACTAAAGAACATTTCTGTTTAATTACAACAGTTAGACAATGGAGATTTAATGAAACCTCCTTCTAGTGTTCACCTTCACACCAGTAGGTTCTACAGGCCCTGTTGCAGAAACAGTAAAGGCAACATAAGACAGTGCTACAACTTCTTCAGTGCAAAACTTGGCATTTATGTTCAGTCTCACCTTCACTGGCAGGTGAAGAAAATAAATCAGACTTTGTATTGAAGCTGCTGAGTTACATATACATATTTACACCTGCCATCTGCTGGGAGCTGGGGGTAATCTCTGGCAGAGAGACATGGGAAACTATAGGGGCTGGTGGAATTTCTTGTTAGAAATTAATTCATGCTCTTTGTGGATATTTAGACAACTGCCTACAAGCTGAGACTCCCAAATTACCCCGCATACTACTGAAAATACTTCAAGTATCCCAGTTTTTGACAGGCAAGCCTTGAATACAGCCAAGTTATCCCAACTGAATTGGAGGGTAGAGGATATAAATACTGTGTGAACAGGGGAACTTCTCAAATGGGCAACTTCCTAAGTTCTAGTCTGCTCCAAGTGCTGTGCTGGACAGGAGTAATTAATATCACTCAAGAACAAACTGCTGATCAGTGGCATCTCCTTGTCATCTGGACATACTGATGTTGGAAGATTCACTTACAATTCATCTGGCAGCAATCCTGAGAAATAACATCAAGCACAAGCACTGTCTTGACATTTTGCTAGTGTTACAGCACAAAATCCACATTGATTGCTGCTTCACTGATGATGGCTCATTTTACCCCAGCCACAAATCCATGCTGAAAGATGAGAATCTGAGGAACAAGTATTTTAAGGAGTATTTTCACCTGCAAATGTTCCTCAAGCTCAGGTTCCACAGGCCCCTCGTGACTGATCTTGCCAAGCAGGCATCCAGACTCTGCTGCCCAGCTGTCCACCCCTCCAAGGAGCTCTTCTATTTTCTCCAGGCTCCCTGGAAGCTCTGTGGTCTTTTCAGCAGGGTTTGTGCTCTCTTCTCCAAGCTATAAACAAAGAGCAGGGCAAGATGTTCATTCCCATCATCTCTCCACCACCTCCCTCCAACACGGTCACCACTTGGGTCACTTCCCAGCTTTAGCACCCACAAGGGATCAAAGGAGAAATAAATGCCAAATATATGTGGTAAATAAACCATGTGAGGCTCAGTTCCTCAGCCCTGAGGGCAGGTGGGACAGCACAACCTGTCCCCTCTCCTATAAGCAGCCACACTGCTATGGAAAATAACTCCTGGGCTGCAGCATCCCCCAGCCATGCCAGGGAATTGTCCAAGGCAACAATATCTGCTGTTGGTCAAATTCAGATCAGAAGTGTGGTAACAGTTTAATGGTGCTGGCAGTCACAGGCCAGAGCTCAAGCATTTGGTCTTGCCCTTTATATACAAAAATAATTATTACACATATGACAGTCATAATGTACAAAGCAATGCCAGGAAAATAACTCAGGAAGTCCTTAAGACCTTGGAGAAGCTTCTTGCACTTTACTCTCTGATTCCTCAATATATTTTTTTACAGCATCTCTTATTAAGGGTTTTTCCAGAAAATTCTGGATTTTCCTCATCCTTTGATTGCTTCCTTTGATTTTATTGCATTCTCACTAAGCTCATCTCCTACAAAAACACAGTAATTTTTTGTCACCGTTTACTGTCACAGCAGTACCTTTAATAAATGTCAATGAAAGGCTCAGCTTGGAAAATTAAGAGCTCTACCATTCCCAGGCAGAGCGAAAATGTCATTCTTGTGAAAGCATTCTAGGAAATGCAATATATGTAACATTAGGCAGGTTGTATAGGGATTTACAGCAGCCTAAAAACTTGTCAAGTGAGCTGGTGAAAAGTTGCACAACCTTAGAAATATCTATGCAGCAATAATTACTTTCTGCTAGCTGAGGCAGAGATTGTAAAATTTAGCACTGGCTAAATTGATTATTTCCACCTCTAACACTGAATGAAGAGCTTTATCCTGCAATAACATTTCCTATTTTAAAGTGGTTTTAAATTTTCAATTTAAAAATTGAACATTTTCCATCCTGTTATAATGAGCATTTTACTGAGTCACAAAGACTAAAGAATGGGATGCCACTGTGTACTCTCTGTTCCTCATGGTTTAAAACTGGCAACATTAAGTTGACTGAAAGATTGATTACCCTTATTAGCAAGCTGATAAGTCTAGAAAATATTACTTTGAAGGCTGCATGGCAGAGACTAATACAAACTTGTAACTCACAAAGTGTGTCCTCTTGATGAACTTGGCCCATCTCCTGTTGAGTTTCTTCAGCTCTTTGGCAATATTTGATCCAACCTGCTCTTTGCTGACTTCAATGAGATGGTTTCCAGCTTCATTTAAGGAGCCATGAATCGAATTCCTCTTTGCCAGGATCTCAGCAGGGATCTAGACAGAGGCATTGAAACCATTTTAAGCAGAAGCCTGTCAAGAGTTTATTTCCAACACAAAAACAGAAAAGCAACAACAGCAGTCACTGTCACATATAATGTTTTCATTTCAGAAGGCTTCTAATTGTCTCTGTTTGCCAAACAAAGAGAAGTCCAACCACGTACCTCTTTGGGATCCTCATTTCTGTTTTCTTCCAGCCATGCCTTTAATAAGTGGATGTTGTCTGTGTAATTACTCCAGGAGGACAGGACTTTCTGTAGAGTGGTATTTACATTGGAAATATAATCTTTGCATGTGGAAATCTTTGACTCCACTGTCTTTAAAAGTTTGCTAATTTCTTGAGGATCTCCAGCTAGGATCGAATAAGGATTATTGTTATACATTTGGAAAACAGAGAGGTTGATTAAACAGAAGCACTGTTTACATGAAATAGTAGATGGAATTAAAACTGGTGATGGCACATCAGTTCAAAATAGAGGTCTTCATATCAATTTATGTGCAGGAACTTACTTAAGTCAGGAGCACTTATGTTTTTCAAGTCTTCACAGATGCGAGTAGCAGTTTCTAGCTGTGTTTCAAGTTTCTTTTCTTCAATGAAATTCTGCCCAAAGTGAAAAGTAATTGATATGGTAACACTGGATGACATAAAACTGGGTAAGAAATACAGCTTGGGGCACCTTTTTTTTTTTTTAAATGAGCCTAAAACCTGCAGGTTAAACATAAACTGAGCAAAGCCCACCCAGCAACTCAGTTGCCCCCTTTAGTCTGAAACAGACCTGTTCTTTTATTCTGCTTGTGCAGAGTAATGTAAATAGGAATATTAATTCCTGAATGACACTGCCTGAGCCACAGCCCTGCACAAGTCAGGACTGCTTGTTTCAAAAAGTTACAGCCTTAGGGCAATAGTGAGAAATGGCATCTAGAACAAGTCAGGCAGAATTCAGTCATATAAATCAAAAAAAGTGATGAAAGCAAAAGGTGGGTTTCCCTGCATGCACTGAAATACTGATTCTGACACAGATCAAGTAAGATCCAAACTGGGGATGGAAAGGGTGAGAGAGGAAGAAATGGGAGCACAGGAGGGGACTTGTACTTTACATCTTCACCCAGGGAATGAGGGTTGATCCTCACCCCAATCTTCTGAGCTGCATCTCACCCCAGAACTCCCCACTCCTACAAATGTCCTACCCAGCAGGCTACAAAACATCCTCCCCTGTGACTGTGACAAACTTGGGCCACCACATCACCACTCAGCCAGGACTTCACATCATGGGACCAGAAAGTCAGCCAGCAACAAGCCTTAAACTCCCTGGGAAAGCTCTATATTCTTTCAGCTTGAGCAAGACCATGAACCACAACTCCAGAAATGGCATGACAATAAGCATTTCTGAAACCAACTGAATCAACCAACTCAGCACAGAATAACTCTGCACCACCATCTCACCACAGGGTGAGGTTGATACTGCTCAGGGAAACTGTTATTTTATACAACCTATTGTTGCCTCCTTCCATAGTTCTGAGGCTGGTGAAATTCCCACTAATTTAACTAGGGATTTGTCAGTCTGAAAAGCTTCTGAGAAATTCCACCAAGGTGGAATCCCATTAACTGGAGAAGGGGCAAAACTGATGGCATCAGCATTTTCACCTCTGCCTCGATTCCTGATGCAGTATTTGTGATTGGGATTTGTCAGTATTTGGGATTGGGCAATCCATCCCCTCCTAAAAGCCTACACGTGGCATCATTTTAATAACTTGAGTCCAGAATGTAATAGAACAAGGCAATTCATATTCACCACAAAGCATAAGGAGGTAAAGAATCTGGGAGAAGGAAGAGGCAGTAGTGTGAATAGTGGTTGGTTTTGAAGAAAGCAACTACTGAACTACTCCAGAGAGCTTTCTGTGGATTGGAGGAGGGAAGGGCTACACTGCTGGCTTTATAAATGGTCTAGAAAAGAGAAATCTTCACAGTAAAGAATAAAAATGGGCAGAGAGAAAATTACAGTCATGGCTCAGGTTACTTCTCCAAACTGAAGAAAGAATTCTCATTCAGAGCAAAATGGGAAGGTGTTGGGGGAGAAGAAAGTTTCTATGGCAGTCTACCTGTCCTTCTGTGAATAAATCCCAGATCTCACTAGTCCACCATGCTTCTACAACTAAATATCATCTTCAGATGACCAAGGCATAAGCCTGATCAAAGAGAGCTGGAAGAGAATTACTGTCAGGATGTGACACATATGTCTTAAACTTACATTCCAATTGTCCAGCAATGATTCCACAGACTCTTTTGTCCCATATTTCATGTCCCAGATATTTAGCTTTAACTTCACCTCATTGGCAATAGCTGAGCACAGTCCATAGTGGTATTCAAGAAAAGTGCTGGAGTTTGTGGAACGAATATTGCTGAATCTGCAAACAGAAAATTGTTCGAGAAGTTTATTCAAAACTGTTGAATATAGAAGGAATTAATGTATAAGGATTTTATCCTAAAAATTCAGAATTACATATATGTAAACATTATTTTGTTATGACAGGAATAAAGTTTTAAGACAACAACAGTTCTTTTTTTCAAGCAACAATTTTTTAAGCAGCAACAATTGAGCAGTCAATGTTGTCTGCTCAATGTATGAAAATCCTCACATGCTCAAAAAAGGGGGCATTTGCCATCTGTATGTCAAGGCATCTCAGGTTATGGATACAGATTCACTGGTCATTTTTGAAAATATCCTCCAACAGATATTTGGGGTTGTATAAGATGTAGATCACAGTGATCACAGTTGTAGATCACATTGTATAAGCTGTAGATCACAGTGATTTTAAAAGGCAGAAATTAAAATTTAGAGAATTTCCACCACCAGGGAAATTTTTACACCCGAAATAGTCAAGTTTCCTGTCCCTAATGGTTGTTTCCCATCCCCACCAGCAAAGGGCATCTGAAAAGGTCCTGTTAATGTGCTCCACTCTGTACACATAATTAAACATTCATTGGACCAATGAGAGAACCCTGCCTGCTCCACTTGACAGTCAGCCTGTGCTTAGGTCAGAAATGCTCTTTTTGTGCAAGGCATGGATAAATTATGTGCTTTGGTCAGAACAGCAGAGGAAGTCAATAGCAGAGCTAGAATACAGCATAGTCAAAGCAGAGGGAATTAGAGCATCACAACCTTCTTTTCATTTCCTCTAATTTCTCAGGCAAGACTAGTGGCATACTCTTCTCATCTTCATTCTTAAATGACTGAAGGGTGTCCAAGTGAGAATCAAAACAATCCATCAAGCCCTGGGGAGAACAAGACACAGTAAGCCATTCATTTCAATCTAGAGTATTTCATCTGGGAATCTGCAGTCTCCAAGTCACCTGCCATTAGGGGCAGAGCTATTGAGAACGAGTCAGCACTGGACAATCTTCCAGTGTCTTTACTCACTAAAGCACAATGAAGTCATTTACCTCATCACCTTCTAAAGTGCATATTTAGTGCAGTACTACCTGATTTCTCTTATCACTGCACATCTAGTTAAATACAAGGAACATGACCCTACACTACTCCTATCAGTTTTTTCTGCACTCTCACCATCATCTTTAGCATCACTGTAACATCTTCAGGACATTAAGTAGTTCTTTGCTACATGTTACCAAAGACTGACAGCAAAACCTGCTGAATAAATCTATTATGTCACCTGCCCAATAATTCACTTGACTGCTCAATAAATTTCTGTCAAACACCACGCTGACAGCATATCAAATTAACCATCTGATGGCCAGTATCCCATGACTGGGGAATATTTTACAGGCATGTGTCTCAGGGCCAAATTCCCTATATAGAAACAAAACATAAAATCTATTGCACAGAATATAAGCATTTTTATCAATGGCATATAAAGAAATATGCTAAAAGTTCATTTATGTTATAAAATTTGTCACAAAGTATGTTAATGGAAATGGCTAAATCCTGGGAAAGCCCTTAACCATAAAAACAGTGCACAGATTTTTAACACTTGATTTGGTAATCTTAACACTCCACCTGTCAGATAGTTATGAGCACTGGTGGGTAATTTCCTAGATCTTAAGAGAAAGTAACATTTCCATTACAATGTACCACCTTAGCAATATGAACACTACACAAGACATACTGACTAGAGGAAGAAAAGGGGAAAAAATTCTCATCAGAATGTCTTCCCACCAAGAAAAGTTGATTTGGCAGAAATTAGGCATTATGGGTTTCTTCTTTTGAAGGAATGTAATGATTTTGTTTACATGTTCAATTGGAAAAAAAGAAATCCCTTAACAAATGACATCTCTCTTTGTCTTATTCTTAAAAACACTAACTAAAACACTAACTAAAAAAACTAAGTACTTAGGCTGCACAACAAAAATCTTAGATGAAATGGCTAAAGGCTGGCAAAGCTGTTACCAGTTAAAAAGCCATCTCTCATATCATGGACTGACTAGAAACAGTACAAAAAAATGGTGTTATCAAGTCACTTGCAAGAACTTCCACTGCCCATTCTTTCAAATTCTCTTTAAGGACAATGTCACAAAACCAGCAAACTTGTTTATAAAAAACCCAAGTACAGCACTACAATGACCAACCAGGCATCAATACATCTCCTCTTTCAGAATTCCCAAACTCAAAAAGATATTTAAACTATTATCAGTGCAAATATTTGAAGATCAGAATAAATAACTTGCATGGTACCAAGGTATCAAAATACCTATTCTTGCTGTGAATGGAACCACAGAGTGATTCAGCAAATATTTAACTTTAAGCACACAAACTTCTTGAATAATTTAACTTTAAACACACAAACTTCTTGAACTCCCTGGAATGTAACCTTGAGCTCAAGTGCTTTTCTGAATAGGTATGTATTAAGCATAGATTTAAAGATAAGGATGCAATTATCCTGTGTTATTACTTAACAAACAAACAAGTTGCAGGAACCACATAAAAAAGAATACCATAATTTACTCATTCAGGTAGTACTCAAATTTAATCTCACCCCACTGAAGTCAGAAACCTGCCTTATAGACCCATGCAGTTATTTAATTAAACTCATAATTCTTCAAAGGTATGTTCAGAAGAGCTTTTCATCTTCAGAAGACAAACATATGCACACCACTTCCCAAAACGTCAAACAGCAATTCCATAACAAGTGCTTTGCCAGGTCAAACTGAAGCAGAGTCTCCTTTGTGATCAGCATACCTTAAATATTACAATTATTTCTCTGAAGACAGACATTGCTTTAAAGGGGTCCTGCAAATCAGGCAAATCTTCTGCCTGCAGACGTTCCACCTCCTGGAGCCAAGCCTCAATGCTACCCAGAGGGGAGGGCAACATCTGGTCCAGCTTCGCTTTCCACTCGTTAATCTTCAAAAGGAAAACAAGAGGATTAAATCTCTCACTGTTATTTTCTTCCCCATCCCCAGGATACTGATACAAGGTGCATAAGCTGGTGCTCGAGTCATTCCAGGAACCCACTGCCCCACACCTCTCATTGTTGAGGAAAGGAGCTTCCAGTGAACTCAGCTGCAAATCAGCCACGTTTACCTGAAACCCAGGTTTGCTCCCAGCCTGTAACCTCTGCAACACCACAGAGAATTTGGCATTACTGTCCTATCCTGCTGGCATTACTGCCCTTTGCTGTGACCATCCCAAGGCCCAGCAGCAGGAAAATTTACAGTGAAACAGTTGCAAAAATAGGGGGAAAACAGATTAAGAGCTTTCTGCCATGGAGCTGACAAGGGAACATCTCTTCCAAAAGAAGAATTACCAGCGTGGCCCTACACATCCACATTTGATTCAACACAGTCAACCTCACTGCAAAGCACTGACCAGCCAGGTCTCACTAGATCAGTGTCTGGGCCACAGGAAGCAATATATTAACACACTTTTCCCAGCTGCATCCCTACCTGAGCCATAATTATGTCCCAAAATAACCTTTTAAGTATAAATAGGCCAAAACTTTGATCAGGAGAGTGCTCAAACATAAGATGAAGGGCATTTCCCACAGATGTTTCACAGTCTTGAGGCTCAGGAGGCAGAAGGGTAACACACAGTCACCTTCTGCCTCCTCTTGGGCACACACAGTCACCTTTGCCTCCTCAGACTGCCCAGACTTCAGGTTCAGAGTCAAAATTCTTTTCTCATTCCAAATAAAGCATCACCTCCCCACTTTCCCCAGTGTGAGTTTCTGGGGTAGACTTGGGCTTCTTCATCAAACATGCTCATGCTGGTAACAAGGTGAATGAGAAATCACTCTGACCTGAGAGATCACTTTATCCCACTCTTCCCTCATCTGCTGCTGGCCTTCACTCAGCTCAGCTTCACTTCTTTTTGATGACAACACAGGCAAAAATTGGTTCTTTTCTTGGTTAAATGTTTCCATAAATGACATCATTTCCTAGGGATAAAACAGAAGAGCAATTCACAGAAGACGTCAGATGGAAGCTCAAGGAGCCAAGAGCTGTCTTCGAACACACTGGTAGGAGTCCCATGAACTTCAAAGGGTGTGATGCATGCAAAGGCAAGATAGCAAGAGGCATACTTGTCTCCAGGCAGTGTTTGGGTCTGAAATTATAGGTGCCATTCCCTAAGTCTGTTTTTAACATAATGTCAGTGCAGCCAGAACACAATTCTCCCCTCCCAGCAAGAGAAAGGGAAAATTCCTCCTCTCACAGCTCCCCATGGGCCATTTTATTACAAACTCTGGCTATAATATAAGCCACAGGAAGTTTTACTTCAGCACAGCCTATAGCCAGAAATTCAACTACTCCTCTACAGCATTAGCTGGGTAAAACCTACTGTTGTAATTACCACAAAAATAGCACAGGTAACCCTGTAAAGGGCCTACGTGCTTGGATCTTGTCCAAGTCTTCAACTATGTCAATTAATTAAGACACTACTTTACTGTCTCCAAAAGGTTGCTCTGCTCAGAAACCAAACAGAAAGAATCATAGCAGAAAGAATTTTATCCTGCCTTTCCTTCAATCCTATGAGGGCATTTACCAAATTCACTGTCAGATATCCAACTTTTTTTAAAAAGCATATTTAACACTTCCGTTTATGCAATGAAGATGAAAAATATTAAAAATATTCACAGAAACAGATTCTTTTCACAGATGCAGTTCAATATGAAATGCAACTTACTTTGTACTTCTGGTAATATGTTTCATTCTCTGTTTCCACCAGCAGCTTTGCTAACTTCTTCTCCTGTGCAGCCAACCAGCCCATGGCCTCTCTTACTTTTTCCTGGTAATCAGAGCAGAAAATTTGCTTTTTCCATTTTGCAAGTTTTGTTTTTAATTTACATTGTGCCATAAACCAACACTCTTTGAGCATATGATAAAGTCCATTCAAAGCTATTGAAAAACAAATAATAATTCCTATGGACCTGATGAAGTTTGGGTGAGGAACTTTTACACAGCAAGGCTAAAGTCTTAAACTTAGCACCTGAGTATATGAAGACATCACAAGAAGACCTGATTGCAGTCCTACTGAAAGGAGATATCAGCATGGAGATATGTGAATAACCAATACATTCACTTTCACAGGAGAACATAGAGAATAGAAAACGTGGTTTTCCAGCCAGTGTTATCTGTGAGTGACAACTTTTGTCCACTTTACATGTCAGCTACTAAATTAAAGCTGGTTGTTCTGTGCATTTGCAAATGTCTACCTCTCCTCCAGTATTTACACAGACTTTACAGCACACATGAAGACAACCATGCTAGAGAATGTCCTCTGCAATAGTTAAATGAAAAACACAACAACTAGCACAGCAATTCCACCTTTATGATCAAAAATCTGTAACATGGAATTTTTTCTACCACACAGGATCAGAAGGTTTGATCCAATTCAGTTCTGTCAGTAGCACATTCACAGGATCTACTGCCTGTTAACTGACTCAGATTGTAAACTGGGCTAAGAATGCACATTCATTTCAAAATGCCTCAGTGCTAACCCACATGACATACCTGCATGTCTTCTTCAGACTCAGGTAAATTCTTGGAGTATTGCAAAAACTGAGCCACGTAAGTCATGATTGATTTTTCATCTGGATTCACAATGTCAACATCTACAAGAGCCAATACAGCATTTACATAATTATGCAGCCTTCTAGGCCTGATCACATAATTACACACTATTCTGCAGTTATTAAAACACATTACCATAAACATGTTTATTTTGCAACAGCTCGCTTAACATGCCATTGACAGAAATTAATATGTAATGAACAGTTTTTTCCTTGGGAATATTTTAATAGAACATGATTAGCTAATGAAAAAAGTTTCTCCCATGAACAGGAAAGTTTCATATCCTTTCTTCTGCATATTGTTCCTGCAATTGTTGCCAATTGAAAAATCCCACAGTCCCTAAATACAGCTGAAGTTATAAAATGAAGAACCTCATGTTTGAGCATTACAGCAAAGTTCAATGTTCCATTTCAAACTTTAACACAGTCTTACTTTTTCCTGTGTTACAATTCAACACATTCAGGATTACATTAATCTCACTCCTAAAGACAAAGATTTTAAAACAGCTGATACTTTACCTTCAGGCTCAAGAAGCCGTGGAATATTCAGCTCCAGTTCTGCAATTCTGAAAGCCTCTTTCAGGTTTTCTTTATTGCTTCTGGCTTTTGCCTTCTCCAAATCAACCAGACCTGGCCTCAAGGTTTGGATGATGGCTAAAAAAGCCAGTCCACTTCGCCAGCTGGACTTGAAATCAGTGACACTGACAGACCCATGCCTGTTCCAAAAACCATTGGAAACAAAATGTTAGGCCATCTGAAGAAACAAGCTATAAGTACAAATTTAGAAATAGAATATAAATTCAGTAAAATGGAGTATGAACCAAATCCAAAGAACCTTGCGACTGAACTTATGCAGAAGTCAGAGAACAATACAGCCAGTACTACCAATTGCTACAATTACATATTTTTACACCATTTTTACAAAATGTCTCTATTTCTTTTTGTCTTATATTGCATTCTGTAGAGAAAGCCTTGTTGACCCAATAGCCTTTCTAAATATCACCTTTGTGCTCCACAAACACGTTGTATGGGATGGAAAAGCCACAAGGTAAGCACTGCAGAACATGTATTTGCCTGTAGGGACACCAAGAACTGGTATTGTGGAAAATCCAAATCCTAAAAGTGATGTATTAGTGCAGAAAAAAGTAATTATTTTCTCTTAAATAGCTTAGTTTCTTTGAATAATCTTCTATTAAGCAGTGCCTGGACAGTGCTGTGAGGTGCCCAGCCCAGCAGGCCACAGTGAATTTTGGGACAACTTTCCAAAAACAGCCTGTATATTATGAGTATGTTACAGCATGGAAAAGATGTGGGGTTTCAGGTGACCAAATTCAGTTACGAAACAACAGGCCAAGGCTTACAAAATTTGTTCCTTTACCAAAAACTACAGGATTTACAGATAACAAAATAATTCAGCACAACAACAGTTCAGAAATGACACTATAAACCAGACAGCAATATTGCGGAAAAATAGGCAAAAGAACAAGGAAGATTACATGGTCAAAGAGATGGTTTTGATGTGCCAATTAATCTTTCTCTGATAAAACACAGCTAGAAGGCAAACTTCAGTGCTATTCTCCTGGCAGGAAGTGTCTGATGTGCTGATGAAGGCCTTTATCTCCCACTAATAACATGGAATATTAATAGGATTTTATTAGAACATAAAGCAACCAAAGAGACTGAGAGAAAGGGCTGACACTACTGTAAAACATATTTGAAAGATCCTGGAGTGAAGCAGCAGCCCTCGAAGAAAATGTAAATATCTGTATCTGCTCCAGATTGTGGGCTGTGAGCACTCCCATTGAAAGGAGCAGTGCTATCTGCACATCAAGCAGAAGGAAACATCTTGTTAGAATTAGGGAACAGGACCTCCAGGATCAGGATCCTTCTTGGGGATCATGCAGTGTTTTTACAGAAAAGCACTAGTTGTGGGAATCATAGAAATTCTACATTTTCCATTTAAAAGAAAAAAAAATCTTGAAACTTTGTGAATCAGTGCCAACCATGAGGATTAAAGCAAGCAAACCATGCAAACATTCCACTAGACTTATCACACAGAAGCCACTAAAACAGAAAAGCCAAATAACTCAAATTATACTGTTGTATTTAATTAGTAACATGAGCTTTGCTTCATTATATTTAAAGGGCTCATGTCAAAACATTTAGGGCCTGATTGATTCTAAAAGTCCTGGTAAGCACATGTGAAATTTAAAGGATTTTCTGCTAAGCTGTCACTAAGTAATCTCAAAAAGCAGGAAAATACCACCACATTTAGAGGAAAGCAGCAATACAAAGGGTAGCATGCTAATAATAAGTCTTGGATGGAACTTACAGTGAACACTGTTCTTTTGCCCACAACAAAAGAGCTTTTGTAGCAGACATCTTCCACCGTTCCTTAATTTTAGCACTTTTTTTAGCTGATCTGCTTGCCTTTGGAGAAGAGTCAACAGCACTTGAGGAATCAAATGAAGGCTGATTGTAAGTACAAGCAAGTGTCCTGGCAAGTTCTTCAATCTGCCAGAGATGATGAGAGATTTAATGAGGCTTCAGTGAAAGATTACTAAGACATCAGGGGCAGAACACCATAGAGAATTAGAAACGACTCAATCACAACTGTAGCAATAGCTTCCCTGACCCCCAAAATCAAATCAGGCTTTTCCATCTGTACAAACTGAACTATTTCATGCTGAATTCCCATCTTTAGGCAATTTTTTGGCAGGATATATTCATCCAAAGGCTTCTGTCTTATACTGTGGGTACCAGCAATGACATCAAGAGACCTTCTCACTCAGTTTCTACTCCTACCAGCGTGGGAAGAGTAGAAACTCCTACTGTTTCCTGCTGTCAAGAGTGACATGTATTAGACATGCTCAGAGTTTGCATGCTCACTCAGGGTGCAGGAAAACCTACTTGACAGTCCTCAGAGATCTACATTTGGTTGGAGAAGCTTGGTTTAGGTAAAAAGGTATTGCACAGGCCATGTGCAGCACAAGACTATCCAGCATCAAAGTACCTCTACCATGAAAAACACAGGCTAAATATTGTTAGAAAACCTTGCATCTTAGTGCTCCCCTGAGCCCCAGTCACCAGTTCACCCCCAGTGCACCTACATGAATTCACTGCTGGGCACTCCTGAGAAGCCAGTTTGGCTCCAGCAGCCCTACATCATGATTAAATTAAGGCACTGTGCTTTCAAACCTCCCCATAACCCCATGCCATGCATGGTGCAGACTCTTTGTATTTATTTCAGGCACCTGGTACTGAAAAAAAAATACAAGAATTGTACATTGTAAGCACAGTCAACACTGAAGAGTGGGACTGCGTCTGAGGGAGATGGATGAGCCACTTCACACTATTTGCTCTTTTTGGAGCTTAGGCATTACAGACCTTAGACAGGCAAAATTCAGCCTATTTTTTAACTGGTTACTTCCAAAAAAATCTCAATATCTCTCCTTCCTATCATTTTCAGAGAGATACTGTTCATCACTGCATTGGTGAAGCAGCACTGGTGTGTCTCCTCCTTGAGCTGTCGCTTCCACATGTCAGAAAATAATATTTTGGTTTGTACTAATTAATCCCATTTGGCAATCACATAAGTCAACACATTTTTGTACTTTTCCCCTCTACTAAAACTCTCTTACATCGCTGAAATACTTACATGAAAATGAAATATAATGGTCCAGATTAGGCCAAGCACAATGGAAGGTTTTCCTTCAATAATGTCAGCTACATGAATATTTATGAGCTTCAGCTAAGGAGGAAAAAAAGGGATCATTGTTAACAAAGAAAATTTTCCACCAGCTAAACTGGCTTTAGTTGTGAATTTTGAAGTTAATACTCACTGATCTGCTCTTTAAAAATGTCAAAGCATTTTCTATATTACTTCTACACTGGAAGGTATTAAATCCTTTTTCCCGTGGCTGTGAAGCAAAAAGAACTGGTTTTATCTTCAACTGTAAAAATTCATTTTATTCTATATTTTGATAAGGGAAGTCCTGCAAAGTTTCATAAATTACTTTGGATCAACTTACTTCAGTGTATTTCAGAGTCAATGGTATAAAAATAAGTTACTTGAAACCAACTCTTGTGACTCCACAGGGATCATTCATATGGTTGCAATTTAAGTGTATCCAGAAATCTTTGCTGGATTTGACAAAGGATTGAGGTAATATTTTTATTACTCTGTCTTACCAGATGTTGACCTGAAAGCACTTCCAACAGATCCAGAAGCAAATGTCCTTGCTGTATGTCTGTATAGAGGTCTGATATAACATAAGGAGGGGTATGCTGCAAGATAAATTTCAATCCTTTGTCATTCTGAATTCAACACACTAGAAAGCACCACAGGTTACTCTGTTGTTAAATAATGTTTAGCATCCTTTGTTTTTTCATTAAGCTGGAATAAAAATTCTGCATCTAGTCAGCCGTATCCTGCTTCTTCTAACCCATTATTATGCTTCTGTCTTATTCCCCCTTGTCCTGCCTCTGTGTCTTACAAGGGTAATCTTAGGCCTCTCTTTCAAGTATCCACATTTTTTAAGGAGCTATGTGGCAAAAGATTAAAAAAATTGAGAAAGGGAAAGCTCAACAAGGCAGTTAATTCATATTTTGAGATATTAATCAATATACCCCAAGTACAAATTTGAGTACAGAGCTGCATAACTAAACCTCTTTTCACCCATGCAACACAAACTCATCATGAGCTCAGCAGCTTCTGCTCAAGGAGGGACTAAAACAGGGTTGCATTTTTTTTAGCCTGAGCAAGTCAGAGCCCCAGCAAATGCTGCAGGAGCTGTTTTCTGAAAGCTTAAAGAGCACCTACACTACCATGTGGTTTGTCTCAATACTTACCAGTCACTCAGGTCATCTCATTAAACTCATGTTCTTGGATTGCATAATAGAGTAACACTCACCTACTCACAGTAAAACCATTTGTAAACTCAGAAACTCATAAAACCCTGAGACATGTGCCACAATCCACCACAAGTATTACCACATGAGCCAGGCAGAATGACATCTACTTACAAACTGTCTCACACAAATGTCCTTGGACATGCCCCAATACAGTGCAGTTGCACTTAATTTACAAATGCTTCCCAGGGGCTACTTTTTCCATCCAGTGCCTAAAATAACTTGTACTAATTTTGTTTATTCCTAAAAACTTTAATCTCCAAACAGCATTATCTGAACCAAAAAGGCAAAAGGCATGTCTTTGCTAAAGAATCCCTTATTTACCTTTGCCAATATCGAATTTATCCAACTAGTGAAGGTTTTCTTCTGTGTAAATTCTCGCTGGACTGGAAAAATGAAAAAAAAAAAAGAAAAAAATAGTTAATGGCAAAAATGATCAGGTTTTATTTTTCTTTCTCAAAAAGATACATGGCACCCATCTCAAGCATAAGGTCTCTTCTTCCAGATATTAAGTTACTATTTAATACCAGTTTTTCTCAACTTTTATTTTACAGCTGATATTTTCTTGCTTGCTGAGTTGATACTGCAAAGACCTCTACAACCATCAAGCATAATCTACAGAATGCAGAGAATAACTCATGAAGGTCTTCTCAGAAGCTCAGGAAATACAAAGAGTGGTATGAACACATAGTTCTATACAGCAATATGTCTACAACAACTCTGTCCATTCCTTCAAAGACTCAGGGCCATGATCAGCACAAGACACATCTCGAAATTCAGGAAAAACTACGCATTAAGTTGGATGCAGGCTGGAGTTAGGTGATAAATGCACATCTGTGGGTGAAGCCACACAATGAGAATCTTTGCTAACTGAAGGGCTGGAGAAAGTTATGAGGCTGTCATGGGGAAATACACCCTCTAACAGCATCCTCTCCTGTGCTGTGCTGTCCCTGGGGTATACAGATTACTAATCCAGCCAAAAGGGAGGACACAGGGTCTTAAGACAGGCAGGAAGAATAAGGAAGCTGTGAACTTGTGCCACAGCAAAACAGAGTGAAATGGGACTCAAAGCATGACCCAGTGACACAGAGATCCAGCTCTGCACCCAGGTCCCTCACAGTGCCACACAGTGAGCACCAGCAGTTGTGAAGGGAGACAGGGAGATGTTTAAGCCCATGTTTCAAAAACCAGAGTATTTAAACTGTTTTTCACACCTGCCTGTGGGCAGCAGAGATGGAGAAAGGTGAAAGACCCAGAAGGTGAAGCAGAGGGTGAGCAGCAGAGTCAGACCAGACCAGCTCTCCAGACAGCCCTGTCAGGGCCAGTGTGTGTTACAGGATTTCCCAGCCCATGTTCCCTCCCAAAAAACCACTCCCTTTCCAAGACACATCACCAAAACCACATATTCCTAAGGGCTGGATGTGTATTCACAGGTCTGAGGTGACAGCCAGAGGTGCTGACCCCTGAGATGATGGACTTTCATGCCACCAGCAGCCAAAACTCTTTTTTCTCTTCCTTTCCACAGCAGCCTTGACTACAAGCACTGGGGCTGGCTTCCCAAAAATGGCTTGCATGGAGAAACAATCTGGGAAACAGGGTGGGAACAGACCATCTCTTCTGCCCCTGAAAGCCTGTTCTTGCTCAAAAGATTAATTGAAGCCAAGCTTGACATTGTAAGTCAGGTGCAGGACTTCTCAGGAATAGATATGTATGTTTTGGTAGGCTGGGAAGGATGAATGACACCAAAAACACCAAGGCCTTGTGGGACAAAGAAAAAGTGTTGATTGTTCTGCCCATGAAAGTGAAAATGCCACTCACAGGAAAATGTCCCACACTTTACTACACTCTGGGAATTTGCAAACACAAGCCCCAGTCGTGTGGTCTTTTCACGATCCAAGACAGCCCAAAGGAGCTGCCGCAGAGTTTCATCAGCTCATGAAACAAAGAAATTCACTTGAGAATAACCCAGGCTCCTGCTCATCCCAGAGGCCTCCTTCTGCCTCACTGGGACGGGTGAGCAGCAACAAAAACATTGGTGTTACGTGCGTCGAGCGCTGCTTTGCATCCTGTAGCCAAGGCGTCTTTCAACAGCCCTCCTGATCTGCAGCACCGCGAGCCTGTCCGAGCATGAAGCAGGCGGTTTCCCCTGCTTGTTGGATTGTTTTATGATCCTTTCTAAGCATCAGAGATGGTGCTCAGCAGTAAGGTAAGGGCAGTCTTGAAGGCACAGACAAAAATGCAAAGACAAAATGGGGTTTTGTTCAGGAAACAAAGTTAAGTTCAAACATGCCACACAGACAAAACAACACCGCAGTGCTCACACAGGAAGACAAAAATAGCATGGAGATACTGGCTTCATGTTAGCACAGGACCCAACCACACCCTTCTGTTGAACACCACGTGGAAGCCATTCCAATTACCCAACAAGCAATTATTGAGTAGCTGCGCTCAACTTTATCAGGCAGGCAAGGCTGGCATTGCACTTGAGAAGGGATAGAGAGCAAATATTTACTGTTCTGCCTGACGCCAGTGACTCCTGCAGCTGCAGCTCCTGCCACACACACACTGCTGATTTGAAGAGCTTGCATATGGGGTTGGTTGCAGATGGTTAGGATGAGACACTTGGCCTTGTTTTGGTTGACATCCACATTCACATGCTTCATTATGCAATAGGGGCCAGATGCTGCAAGTGTTGATTCACGTGGGCAGCTCTCAGGCAAATGTCTCACCTGGTGAAAGTACAAGGTGGTTCTTTCACTGCACACCCCTAAGAGCACCTTAAACCCTCCACAAGCTACAGCACTGCCTAATGCAAACCACCAGGCTGCCTTCCAAGCAGCTGTGCCTCAGCTGCAATGCGCCTTCTTTTCCTACCCAAACAAATAATAATAACAATAGAATCTCCTCCTGAATTAATAACAGAACTCCATCCTTGCCAGCATTTCCCCTGATTGCAGTGTAGCAGTCAGTGTTTCCATGCAGGCCACGCCACACACAGCTCAGTACAGATGTGCTCCTGGCAGGCAGTTGTATTGTAATTTTCAGGCTGAGTGTGTTTTCCCTCCCAGCTCCACTCCGACGCTGCTACTCAGAGGCGCTAATGATTTAATCAAGCTCTCCAATTCTTATCTCCACCACGTGGTTAATTAATACGGATTTTTGTTTTTATGAGGGTGAATGGATTCTTTGTTAGGCCTTTTTGTAGGACTCTAACTGACCTTGGTTTTCTCTTGCCCTAGTTTTCAAAATGTCACTGACCTAGAATAAAAATCTATAAAAAACCCCCCTGATTTTTCCTTTTACTTTGAGCCAAAACTCACCAAGCCAAAAAGTGAATCTGAGAGGACAAAATAAGAACCTGGTAATCTGAAAATACCCAAAATCTATCACATTTCACCCGGTGTTAACAACTCTTTAGGGATGAATAACACATACAAGCAATGTGTCACGTAGGATAGCCAAAAATCAATACACACTGCTGGACAATGACTGTTTTATTCAGTAATGAGCTACCAACAAGTGCTACAAACCAGGCAGATCATTAAGAGCACAGGGACATGGCAGGGACCACGTGAGTGCTGAAATCTCCCAGGAGGAACAGGAGAGCAGAAGCACTGCCAGCCACTGTTTTACTCTCAGCCTTCCTTTAACTGTGATGCAGAAAAAAAACAAGACTTAAAATTTGATTCCTCTGTTGCCTTCCTTTCTGAGGTGGGAGAATGGCAGCTCCAGGGCAAGCAGTGTCTCCTCCCTCGGCAGGGAGCTGGGAGAAGCAAATCCTGGCAGAACAGATGTAGCCTGTCTGTCCCCACTCATTAAACACCATCACCAAACAGCAAAGAAGTTTTCTTCTATCACAAGGACTGGTGTATCAATGCCAGTGAGCAATTTACAACTGTACAGCTTTTTTTAAAAAAAATAAAAATTTAAGCAATCATTTGAAATTAATGAGCACAAGCCTGTCTGTCATCTTCTCATCTCTGTTTCACTAGGAGGAATTACCTCTTGTTTATGATATTTTTATATCTGCCTTTCACCAGTGAGGTCAGCTGAGGCTACATCTACAGCAGCAAGCAGGGAGCTCATCAGGAACAGACCAGCAGGTCAGGAGAGCTGGTGTTCACTGCCTACTGTACCCACCATGTGTGCAGGGCACCAAGGTTGTGCCGGACTAACTCTAGCCTCAATGTCCACAGACAGCCACAGCACCTTCTTGGAACATTTATTTCAGTTTCATCCAAAATAACCATTTTGCTGACAGCCCAGCAAAATGAACCAAAGGATGGGTAGCAGGGGTAACGGGGAGAGCTCCTACAAGACAGCATTGTTGGTTGTGGAACTAACACACCAAGCAAGCACATTCTTAAATGATTGGAACCATCAGAAGAACCATTAGGTACTTGCCAATCCAGGGAGAGAGTGAGCAATTAACCCCCAAGCCCTTTGTATAGTCCCTTCCACCCAGCAACGGTTTCATTTTGTGCAGACAGGAAAGCAGGGAAAAGAGTTATTTCCAGCATTTATGTTCAGCAACATGGTGTGAAGCAATTAAAAACAAACAGTATTTTTTGTCCAGATTGAGCAGTTTATCCAAAGCCCAATGAAGGTGATGAAAATACTTCTACAGGAATGGGTCTTTTCAAATCCAAATATTATATAAATATTAACTAAATCACTACTACAACATCAGTGCAGCAAGTGGAAACTTTTTACACTATTCCTTTCAAACTTCTTTTCTTTTTGAAAGGAAATTGTCCAATTTACCAGGCTAACTCAGGAAGTGTGTTCACACCAAGCTTTAGCCTCCTGGCTTTCTTAAACCCTTTTGCTGTTCTTGTTGTCAGCATGCAGGAGCAGCCCTGCTCTGAATCACCACTGTCTTTAGCAGCACAAAAGCCCCCAAAGTGATGCTCTAGAGTACTCAGGGGCACAGGCAGGTTGCAGATTAAATTCTTAAAGGTACCAAGTCACATTATTTAGACGTCAACATACTTTTACAGATAAGGGCTTAAGTGGTTTTTCTAACATTTGAAAGAACATCCACAGTGAAGCAGGGATCTGACTGTAGTGGCCTTCAGTGTCCTTTAGCAGTGTCTCAGAAGACATCCACTCCTTAGGCATTTTAATGCCAGTTTTTAACCAGTTATGGACCAGATAATGGCTTTGACAATTTGAAGTTTATCTAGCAGAGAACACTTTTATGCAACTATACAATCTATTTTTTACTTTAGGTATGTGAAGCAGACAAAAATACCCACGACTGAATTTTTTTTAAGGCAGTGTCATGTGTCAGTTGCCTCTCCAGTGCCATCAGCCCTGTCACATGCCACGAAGCTGTGCAGTTACAGGGCAGCATAAACTGGGAATAAATTTCTGTGCAGCTCCCATGGGAGCTTTTTCATTTGCCAAAGTCACCCTTGTAAAATTGTAATAAACATTTAATGGACTTTTGTGATCATTCTGGTTAAAGGAAAAAAAGTGTAGCTAATAAGCAAGTGGTCCCAACAGATGAGACATACACTTAGAGCAAAAAAAATCTGGGTAAGAATTAGCCTACCTGACCTCTGGATGATTGAAGAGGGTCTCAAAAAGAAATCCCCCTTTACCTGGAGATTAGTACAATCTCCTGCAAGCTGCACAACAAAACCTCTCTATACATTTTTACATATTTTCAATTTCATTTGAAAATAAATCATTCATAAAGAATTAGAAACCTGCATGAAAATAGTAGCGTTCGTTTATATCACTAAACTCACTTCAAAAACGGTTTTCTTCAAGAACTCTCTTCAGTTTCAGCAGCCACATTCCTGTATTATCATCCTTTGGGTTACAGCAATAAACAGTAACACACGCAGATTAATAAGTAGAGCCAAAAATTAGCACCCCTGCAGTTAATTAAACAGTGAAAGAGTAAGTACATGCCCCAAACTCCAAGAGCTAAAGCACACTCTCTTGTGTTTGAATTAGCTCAGCAAGCATGAAAAGAAAAGGGAAAACAGAGTCTGCATAGGCTTGCTGGGAAGCACCACACACAGGGTCTGTTTGCTATCCCAGGGAAGACAAGGGAAGGATTTGTGCATGGCAGGGAAAGTGGAGGTTGGATCCTCCCACAGGTAAAGAGGTTTACAACCCGAAAGCAGCAAATAATCCCACTCCAGAGTGCCACAAACCCTGCTGAGTTCCTGCTGCAGCCACCCATCCGCGAGCAGCCGCACGCTCCCCTCGCCGCCATCCCGCGCTCCTGCTCAGCAGCCCGGCGTGGTTCCATCTCCAGCAGCCCCCAGAGCACTGCCAGGCAGCCCTTCCCTCACCAAGGAGGTGACATGCCTCCTCATCCCGAGTAGCCAAAGGCAATTTTGCCTCTTCAGTTTACAGAAGGCTGAGCACCAGGCTGGACCCCTGTCTGAGGCCAGCCCCTAACGCAATGATGGGAGGGAAACACGGGAGGAGGAGACACAGGACAGGGATCCTGCTTTGTTCCTCCCATGCTCATTGCCAGCCAAGCCCTGAGCTCCTGCCTGCTCCATCCTACCCCCAAACTGACTTTAGGTTTCAAAGATGGTCCATGGTGCAATGAAACATCTCCCTGTCAAGCATCCTCTGTTCACCAAAACGTTTGCAGATTGCCTGGCAGGAGAAACCCTGCCCTTAAGCATTCCCCCACTGGATATATCTGTAATAGAACCAGCTCCAGGCTTTTCACCTGCACTTTTCCATGGCTGTGTAAGAACACAAAGTAGTTTTGCAGCTTCTCTAAGTTGTGCTGCATCAGAAAGCTGGGAGGAAGCAGAGAGGTGCTCAAGGAAAGGATACAGACAATGTTCATCTTACTCTGATGAAATTTGATTATAATATCTGGGACAGAGAGAAGGAAAAAAAGAAAACAAAAGAAGCCTGCCAAATCCTGACATCATGCATTTTCATAGCAATTTCCATTTTCTTGGTAGGGAGGGAAGGGGTAACTATTATTCTCATCTGGATACCAGCTTGAAAACTGGTAAAGGTTAAAGAGCAATACATAAATATGAAAAGATCCATATATGAGGGTTTATATTCTTGCAGCTTTTTACTTCAGCCTCGTGATTTTGTGACTAGCTGCACCATTTGAAAATGTCTGGAGATGGGAGCATTAGAAAACATATTGCTATCATTTCTTTACCTGTTTTCATCCTGTTTTCCAAGCTTAAGTCACCTTAAAGTAATTAGCTAACAAGAAAGATGCACTGAGAACAAAGCTACATTTTTACCTGTTTTCCAGTGAATTTCTCTATGGCATCTTCTAGACCAGACCTTCACTTAAGGGAAGTGAACACTCTTCTACCTAAAAACCCACTAACAACTTTTTACACTATTAACCAACTAGCCATAAATTAATAGGAATTCTATAATAATTAGAGCTACTAAGCAGTAAACTCTTCACTAATTACTTAAAGGAGGTTGTTCTTTCCCTCTTTTTTCCTTCTTTTTCTTCCCAAAAGTGCTGCTCTCGCAGAAGACTGTAACTTAAATCACAGTCAAACATACCTAAAATAACATACCTACACATGGCAGGGAAGGAAAAGAAAAAAGAAAGCTAACCATGTTGTTATAGTTTTTAGGTATAAACTTCACAAAGTTCTAGGACCAAACCAACTGACACATTAAGTTCATCTTGCCCTAATGAACCAGACCAGGCACGTGCTCTATCCCCACTGGATGCCTTTCAGGCATAATGGAAGATTAAATCACAAAGAATTAAAAAGTAGATTAAAATATGAGCAAGGGCTAGACTACATCCAGGCTAGATCTCATTCCTGCTTTTTCCTTCTGCACCAGCTATTTATGCATGTCTCCTGTTATGCTGTGTAATACACAACACTGGACATATTCTTTGAAGCTATATCCTAGCAATCTGAAAAGCAGATCATAACAAGTTTCACATCCATCTGCAGTCACACAAAATGTAAGCTGCTTTTCTGATAGTTATAAGCAGCTATTCCTTGAATCTGAGATGTCTCTAAAACTTCCCCAGGTGGACAGAAGATTTAAAGCAATCAATGTCTTCAGCTGCTTCGCAAATCTCATCTCAAGATTCCTATTAATGGAAAAACCTGTTTCCCTGAGTGACCCTATTCTTCTTATTTAACCTTTGCTACCACAGATCTTTGAGCAGAGCTGCTAATGGTTGCTATATGTCATGTCAGGCAGTGTGTCTTTGGTGCCTCCTCACAGCTGTATTGCCATTTGCTTGTTTGACCCTGAGCAGACGCTGCAGTGCCTCAGCTCCACACACAGAACGTGTCAGTACCATTTGTTGTGTCTTCAATCATTACAAAAAATTGCTCATGTCACTTCTAAGGGATGTCTCCAGATGTTTTACGACAGCCAGGCACAGACAGCTTGGGCACAAGATTTGCAGTGTGCTCATTTCAGCATAATCTAAGAGCTCGATTTATTACAGCAGAGAAATACAGTCATTTCAATTTTACTAAGAAGGGCTCCTTCAATGAGATATTGACCAAAAACTCAGCTGTTACTCAACACAAACACCAATCCGAATTTTCAGAAAAAAATCCATGAATTTTAAAGTAAAGCCCTGTCCTCCAATGGCATATAACTTTAAATCTGCCTTAAAGCTAGAGAGTGTTTTCCAAATCTGTTTCACAACAGCCACTTCAGTCTTTCTACCAAAGGCTGAGTTTGACTGGCACAACAAATGTGTGTCTGACAAGCTGTGCTTGGTGCAAAAGTCAGACTAGCTCCTGTCTGCTACAAGTTTTCGCTTGTTCTCCTGAAAATCTAATACTGAAGCAGAACGGAAGAAAATTCACCATTAAAAACGCTTGGCTTTAGACCACTATTAACACTCACTCATCAAAACACATGGCTCCAATGACACTATTAGTGCAAATATGGATCACAGAAGTGACTTGGCAGAATATTCCTTTGCACCATCTGTTTTAAACATATTTTCTCTCAACCAAGCACCACAGAAATTTCACTGCAAGTGAGTTAAAAGGAAATAGCTCTGTGGAAACATGAGTTAGCCTATCCAATTAAACTCTAAACACATCAAAAACAGCCCTTCCAGCAGGGCTAGTCCTGCTGCCTGGACTAGCCTCCTTGATAACCTCCATGACTATGTTCAGAGCAAAGTCAACCTTCACAGAAAATCTTATAGAAGAAAATTCAATATGTGAGTAAGGAAAACCCAAAACTTCTGAGAGGCCAGGTTGGATGCACTCATTATCCCTTAACTGTCCAGGTACATGGCATTAAATTGAAACAATTAAAAATCAGCCACAGAGTGCTTCCTTAACAAGTTATACAACTCATAACAAGTAAAAACCAAAGACTTGACCCATAAGAAATTTGTTTAGAAGCCACAAAAATTATCCCCACATGCAGGGCATATAGTAAAAACAGAAACACGAAACAAAATAAAATAAAACAGTACTGTAGCTAATAGCTTCAGTAAGACAGCTCAATGCAACCACTAATTGTCAGCAAGCTGAAAACAAGGAAACTAATGAAATGGCCGATAAAATGTTTTCATGCTGGTGGCTCCTTTGAAAACAGTTTACAGCAACATGAATGCAGAGTAACAAAGCATAAGAACCAGTGAGCACATCTGTACCAAAAAAGGCAACAGAGCTGAAAATACTCCAAGGAAGTACTACGAGAGCTGTTATCTTTCAGTTCACTACTGAAACGTCTCTCACAAAACCTTTGCAAAGAAGCATAGACAAAGTAACTACTCTCATCACAACACCAGTATGAATAGTTTTCTCAGAATTCCCTTCAGCTTGTACACACAGGCACAGATTTTGGACAAGAATCTAAACTACAAAGGCATAGACAACTTCAGTGACTTACCTTGCAGCGTTAGATGGAGATCATCTATTTCAGAGGAAGCCTGCTCCTCTGTTGATGCAGATGACTGCTGTGATGCCATATTGAATTCTATGGAGATTCTTTAATCAATTTCCAATCTGAAATTATATGTAAAAAAGGAAGAAAGTCAGTACAGTTGTACCTAAAAATTCATGATGCTCAGTGATGATGCAGCACCGAGATAGGAATTTTGTTTGGGGTTTTCTTCCCTCAGTCAGCTGTTTCCTTAGTTTATACAGAGTAAAGCAACTGTTCCTACTCTGGGAACCCAAGCTTTGGTCCTTTGACTCTCTTCTAACAGTGGCCAGCAGCACTCCACAGTACAAACCAGGGACCCCAGTGGGTCTTGCCATGAAAACAAAAGCACCAGGATTAGGACAATTCAAACACTTTCTTTGAGAAAGACGAGGTGACAAAGGTTCACGGTGCCTTCTGCAGTCTTGTAGCTTCCAAACCTCATTCTTTAAATCCTTGTACCTTTCAGATCTCTCTTCCTGCCTAAATAATTGTACAGAATGAAAACCATTTAGGCAGAATCTGCAAAGATGAAGATGAAATGAAAAAGCAGCAGTTATTGTACGAGAATCAACACAACTGCTGTCTCTGTCTGGCACCTTTGTTACTCCTCAATCCCCAAGAGGAGTTTCTTTTTCCCAACTCCTCCATTTTCCTCCCCCTGGATACCTCCCCTATTTCTAACACAACTTCAGAAAACAATATGCTCTATCTTTCTCAAAAAACTACCAGTGTTCCTGGTTCTGCAGTAGCTCAATGTGCCACTGAAGGAAAAACTGGATGCTTGAGATAGAGCCTCATTTTTATCAAGAACCCAAAAGTTAAACAAATTCAAAAAGAAATTAAGCTGAAAATTAAATAAGGGCTCACTCTCAAACAAGCTTTGTTACCTAAACAACTGTAACCTTTTCACCAGAAGCACTAGGATTTCCACACCATATATTAGTAACTCATCCACCAAGTGTATGTCAAAATAAAGGGCGTGAATAGATGAGTCAGGAAATACAACATTAAGGAATGCCAGAGAAATTCTTACATCCATTCCCATGTGCACATGAATCATGAGGCAGCCTTTGTTTACTCCACTCTATACTATTTTTCCTCACCCCCAGTCTCCTTCACTGCACAGAAAGGAGAACATTTCACAAGGAGCTCTTCAATATTTTATTTTCCTCACCCTGAACAATGCGTGTCCTTGTGCTTTATCCAAAAGCTGCTCTGATGACAGGATTATTGAGTCCCTCACAGGATTTTCTATGGCACTCACCACCCCAGCATCTGAACACTTCACAGACATCAATCAATTCACATTCACAGCACCTACGTGAGACATGGGATTATTGCCCACATTTAGAATCACAGACAACTCTGGGCTGGAAGGGAACATCAGTCCAAACCCCCTGCCATGGGACATCACTTTAGTGGTGACAAGCAAAAGCACAGAGAGAAAAAAGGGAAAAAAAAGTCTCTGGATTTCCAGAGAAGTAGATATTAGCTTGTGTGGAACTGATTCCAACTGCTGCAGTGAGTACTCAGTGCTTCTGAAAGTCACCAACACCTTACAACTGCAACTCAAGGCACCAGATCCAGGAAAGGGGAGTTCTAGCTGGGGCAGGAAAAGGTGAGCCCTATCTAGATAATCAGAGAAAAAGAGAAACATATTTTACAAGTTTGGCTTGCTTAGCCTAGCAAAAAAAATAGGAGGAAAAGGGCTAATTTGATCTTTGGCTGGCACACAAACAAGATGATTTAAACAAGCCAAGCCTTGAGGTTAGGACAGAAATCATAAGATTTCTAAACTAGCCAAGAAAGCCAACAATATGCTGAGCAGCATCAACAAGGGCATCACCAGCACAGATAAAGAAGTCATTATCCCACTCTGCTCAGCAGTTGTCAGGATACCTGGAATACTGAATTCAGTTTGGGACCCAGCTGTACAAAATATGTGGACAGGCTGGAAACAGAAGAGCACAAAGATGCCCATAAGACTGGGAAGCCTCTGTGGTGAAATAGCTGAGAAAACTGGGTTTGCTCAGCCTTGAGAAAAAAAGGCTGAGGGGACACTATTACCATGTTCCAGTATTTAAAGGCTGCCCACAGAGAGGATGGAGACTCCCTTTTTACAAGAAGTCACACGGAAAAGACAAGGGATAGTGGGCACAAGTGACTGCTAGGGAGATTTTGATTAGACACAAGAGGAAAATCTTTCACAAAACAATCAATCAGTCATTGGATTAATGTTCTCAGGGCAGTGGTGGATTTCCCAATAGTGGCACTGTTATGATTTGGCTGGGCAGGCTGCTGTGCCATCTTGTCTGGACCATGCTTTTATCACAAAATGTTGCACCAGACAATCCTTGAGGTCCCTTCCAACCTGGCATTCTATAATTCTATGATAAATACTGGGCTCTTACAGGAACTGAGGATGGGCAAGGGTTGAACAAGAATCCAGTGCTCACAGCAATGCTGCCTATGCCCAAGGCAATGCAATCTTTCTTAGGAAACTCCCTTCTTTTTTCCCCTCAAGATTAAGCAACACAAACTCAGAGTCCCAAAATGCAAAATTTAAAGTGGCCTGAATAACTTTTGGGTATATTTGTAAGTCTTGAATTTGATTTTTTGATCACTACCTTGAAGGTGATGACAAATGACCCAAGTGGCAAGCATGCAAGCAAACTCCCAAACAGTGGAGACATACACATCTGTTCAACTTCAAAGTGTCCAAATCTGAGATGATGACACAGGCAGAGCCAAGTCGTGTTTAACTAACCTGCATGATGCTAAAGTCACTGGGACCACATTCCAAGAGAAAGGGAGCAGGATTTGGCATTAAAATTCCATTATAACAACAGGAAAGTATGCAAGAGCCATGAACAACTTTGATGGATATTTCATAAACAAACAAAATATATTTTTAACCTTTCTGTGACTGTTCCTCCTCTGTCCCCACCCCTTGCCAGCTACAGCAACCACACAGCACATAGTCTCTCCTTTCATGTGCTTGTACTGCACTTCATGTGATGGGACCCCAGTCTCAGTTCAGCTCTCTAAGCAATAAAGTAATCAAAGCTAATAAAACTTCCAGAATTTCAAAGCATAAAGTATGTTAAGATCTGAAACATGAATTAACTTTAATTAAGTGACTTAATTTATTAATTAAACAACTTAGAGTACAGCACATTGTCATAGAAAGTGGATAAATGGAGAAAAGCATATGCTCTTATTTTCTTTCAAAGTCCCTTCTTCCCCAAAGGATGGGAATGTTTAAACATTTTTCTTTAAACACAGACACCCAACTCAACAAATCCACACTGCAGGTTATGCAAATACATAGCTAATACCAGGTAAATTTATGCTAAAGCTTTCATGTCCCTCAGTCCCTCCATTCAGCATCCAACACAGCACATGCATTTTGCCCTGCCCCAAAAGGAGACTCCAAAGCTGCTTTGGAAGGGAGACATACACATGCACTTCAGGAGGACATACCTGCAAGGATAAGGCTTCTTTAAAAGGTACAAGGTACAGATTGTCTGAGAAGGGATTATACAGGGACAATATGCTTCCCACTTTGTCCTCCTCCCTGCCCCAAATTTCATTCAAATAAAGCATATCAAGTATAATTACCACTGCAGCCTCTAAAGAGTCTAAAACCACCAAGCTATGGGCAAGAGACCTCAGCAATGCTTTGAATAGGTGGTAGGAACAATCATCTTTTCTACTTCATATTTATTCTGTTTCATAACTCAATGAACTGCAAGGCCAAACCAATCCCTTCCCTTCCATGAAATGCTGGACAACTCCGAAATATATACCCACAATGATAAAAATAAATCAAATTCTTTCAAATGACATGTTTTCAGTGGGGATAAAACCAAAGGTGAAGGGAATGACCTCGTCTTTCTCTCTCTGGAGAGTCTTGCATTAATGCAGGAGAGCATTAACTGCTTATACCTTGGGATAGCCTGTGAAGTATCACAGGCTCAGAGAGACAGTTCCGGGAACACTGGGACCTTATTTGGGTTCTTTTCCTGTGGATTAACTTCTGTGAATTGCACCAAACTCTTGTGCAAGCTCACCTTTTCTTCAACACGGGAGAAGTCCCACAAGAAAGATGCATTAGGAATGTCCTCCTCGAGAGGAAAGCTTCCCATGGTGTTCTCCAAAGGGGTAAATTCTTGGCCACCTGCAGTTCAAATGGTTCAACCACCAAAAAAAGCTTTCCCTGTGATAAGGGCACTCATAAGAGTCAAACCCTTCTACTCGTACCTCTCCAGCTATTTCCACAATAAGCACCCAGAAACATTGGTGGAAATTATATCAACACAGTTGTATTACATCAGTTCAACTTGAATTTCCCTTCCTTTACCAAATTCAGCTGAAACGAGCCAGCAGATTGCAGAAAATCCTGGGCATTAACATACAAACATAGGCACATTGATAAGAGAGAAACCAAAGAGCAAGCAGCAGACTGCAAATCTCAAGGAACTAACCTGAAAATAATCATACCCAGGCTTTACATTCCATTATCATAAGAATAGACAACACTGATTTAAATACCTTGTCTCCAATGAGGCTTAAGTCCTAATGAGACCTAAGAGATGCTCTTCTTAAGCAGTGTCTTTATAAGGACATTCTTGTCTCAGAAGAAAGTGGGAAAAAAATGTTTCAGATGGATTTAGAGGATTCATTAGAAAGGATTCACAGCCTTAACATTAGTTCAGATTAGGGTGGTTTGCAAACCTTGGCTTACAGCTGTTCCAAGAACTGCCGATGGTAAGATTTCATTGCATTCATTTCCATTTCATGGAAAACCCAGTAACACAGCACACTCCTTACTGCTAAACCACTGCCATTTTCAAAACAGTGCATGCAACTATAGCTAAAATAGGAAATGGGTATTTCATTAATTAATTTCAGGCTACCTCTACAAAGCAGCTGTGCACAGTATTTAGGAAACAAGGTAAACTAGCTGGAGTGATTTCCACACTGTGCCAGGTAAGAGAGTTTTTAGCCCCGGAGTTCACAGGTAACTTGTGCATGTCCCTGCACAGATGGACCCTCACGGCCCTCCCCATGAGCCAATCTTGAAAAATCATACAGCATGAAATTAGCTCAGTTATGCACTCCAAGCTGAAAGCAGCAGATACCTTGCAAACAAGCCCAGCTAGAGGTAGCTGAATATTATAACCCACTGTTAGTAAATCCCTGCTTCATTGGTTTTGCCTTTGCAGACACATGGCCCATATTTTCCCAATTATGTTGGCTACATGCTTTCCACTGGTGTTGCAACAGGAATTACAGACATCTTTTCACGGCATCTCCAACCGCTTGTTTTTACTTTTTTTCTCCTTTGAAGTGCCACTGATTATTTATGACCCACTCAGGGACTCAAAGACCTGCCCTCCATGGAGGCCTCTCCATGTAAACTGAAGTCTGTTCCTAGCAACAGATTATTATTACTCATGCACTGAGCCAAGCCAACGTCATGAACAGAAACAGCTGATTTTTATCTTTGCTCAACCAATCCAAAGGAAGTAGAGCTCCACAATGCTGACCAACTGAAGACCCTTTCCTTTTTGGCTATTAACAAAGATCTCTGTTTATTTTACATTCAGAAAGAAAAAGCAACATTCAGAGGTGCAAGTCTTAAGCCTTGCAAAGTGCTAACGAGCCACCTTCTTTTGGTAAACTATCTAAGTCTGTCAGAGCCTCCCTAAAGGCAGATTGTTGGCATCCAAATCATGACCCTATGACCTAAATAATTTTCACAGGAAACCCCTTACATCAAGTTGGTTTAGTTTTTGCTTTTTTATAGTATTTTGTTTTCCTGTCAGTTCCGATGTACTCACACCTCTGTTAAGCTGAGAGGTTCACACAGCACTTCAGTTTGATGGTCCTGCTTTCTCCTCAACACTTCATTTACAAGGGTTCCACCCTTTTTTCACCCAGTGATGGGGACAAAGGTCTGTTTAAAGCACACATTTTCTAGTAACTTTGCATTTAAATATTCTTATTTTTTAAGATCCTACTTCAAACTGAAGTTCACCCCTTCCACATTTAAAGTCCTTGCCAACAATGCTCTTGTGGGCCATCTCAGATTGTACCATGTTCCCACCCGGAATGTGATCACACAGCAAACATGCTGATCCCCTTCCCTTTAAAGCCTTTAAAGATCTTCAGGAGGCAGAAAAAAGGGCAGCACCATTGACAGATCTACCTTGACTTCCCGTCTCGAGGAACTGACAACTTCTCTCTGGCAGAAAAAAATTATCTGTTGTCATCCAGTTCGCAATAATGACATATTCTCTGTGCTTCCCTAGAGGAAGAAAAGTGCTTCCATTAGGTTTCCATCCCTTTGAAACTGATACAGAGAAGAAGCTATAGCCTTCTGATCCTACATAACACCCAAGAGCAGTCAGATGGGTATCAGCCAGTCTGATGCCAGCCAGTACCAACCAGTATGGTATCAGCCCGTCACATTAGTGCATGTAGCACCAGAGAGACTCTGCACTGTCTGGGATGATGCTGAAACAAGTGTGGCCTTGGGTATTCCTATGTTTTCAGTGGCTGGAGATGAAGGAATCAAAAAAAGAAAAGCTTGGAAAAGACTAAACAACTCTGCTCAGACAGAACCAAGCCAAAAGAACATTAGATGGGTCTGCAAGACACCACATTAGATCTTCAGAAGATTCAGAGCTGGACACAAAATTGTACCCCATTGCCACAGAAACAGTCCTGTCTCATGTGACCTGATGCTCTGGAACGAAATGGACAACTAAGGACTCCTCCAAAGAAGAGGAGCTGCAAGACCAAGGCAGCTCTTCTAAGTTTATTTGTGACAATCAGCAGCAGTACATTTTTGTTATCCAGGGACTTCCCAGTGATCTATTTATAGTTTTTGAAAACAAGCCAGGACAAGCATATGAGTATACAAAAGCCACACCATTTTTAGGGCCAGAAAACGTTGCTGGTTTGTCTTTGATTTACACATCAGTAACGCTCCCTGTTACAGAAGCACAATGCATCTTCTCATTGCCTTAATCAATTTAAAAACACAGTTAGGAAAGTGTCTTTCTTGACCTTTTCTTTTTTGGGGGGTGGTAATATATCAGTCATCCTGCTACAATTACACAGTTTGAATTCTGCACTAACTCCATGCTGCTGTTAAAACACACTCAGAAATGCTTTTATTAACAGAGCTAAGCCTTGTTCACACAGGCACAAAGGCTGACCCGTGGAGGTGTACAATGCAATTACTTGCCCATCTCACATTTATCTGTTCCCAAGTGGAAAGGCAGTGCTAAAGCACACTTACTAAAGTTGCAGAAAACATTCCGTTTTCAACTGGTTTCCAAGATTTTCCATATAGTTCATAAAAACAAGAACTGCTCAGGACTCAAAATCACAGTAGTTAATGTAAAAAAGAGGAGTGGTCAAAGCCTGGAGGCTCAGGAAGATGATGCCATATCCCTCAATCACCCCAGGGTCCACTGCTATGCAGGGAGCCAAAAACACCACAGTGACTTCATGCCTCCATCAAGGGCTTGGGCAACAATTCAATCTCCAAAACACAAGGCCTATGAGCACACCCCGGCCCAAATCTACCTGTGCAATGCCCAGAAGTCTCCAATTTTGTTCAAAAAGCCATTTTGCTTGTACGGTGCGTTGCCATGAGGCCAGAATGGAAAAGCTTTTCCAGAGCAGGGGTCAGTCTCGCACTTCCCCGCCTGCCGGCGCAGCCCCAAGGCCGCTTCCCACAGATAACAGGGCTGTGGGGCAGGGTTATCATAAAAGCAACACCAGAAACACGGGCTGGCTCCACATCCACACTGTACCTGGGAAGTGCATCCAGCGCACAAACACAACCTCCTCCTACGCGCTGGGTTAATGAGGAAAGCGGGCAGCAAGAGAACAATCGCTGTCAGCTCACTCCTACAAGCCTTTCTCCCTTTTCCCACTACAGACACCCCTACCTGGCCACTTGCCCCGGCTACCTGGGCTCAGGCAAGGGCTGCAGCCAGGCACAGCACGGAGCAGCCACGCTCTGCCTGGCTCCTTTGGGAAGGGGAAGGGTGCAGCGAGGCCAGGCAGCGCCGGCGCCGCAGGGCGCAGACAGACCTCTGACCTTTGGCTGTGCAGTTCCCATCGCCAGAGCCACACTCAGCTCGTCACAGCCCTTCCTCAGGCTGCCTGGCCCTGAGTCAGACTGTACAGTGGGGAAGAGAAGAGGGAGGGAATCGCCTGCAATCACAGGGAGTTCAGCTCTCATGCTTGAGTGGAACAAACTGGACAACGCTGCCTACACTAACCAGGCAAGGAGCATTGCAACAAGTTGTTCTTATTTACAAGTGTTTCTTTCCCTCCCCTGGATTGCAACTGAAAGTCAGTCTAACTCACAGCCCGCTTCCCATTAACACTGGAATCACTTTACATAGTAAAGGTATTTAAAATAGCAATATATAATAACTACACCTGCTTGGCATTAATGGCACGATAATAATGAGAATCAGGCTCCTAGTAATATTCTGCCTTTGAAGGAATTCAAATGTTTCCTTTCCACTGCCTTCCCAATTCCCTTTTTCCCCAAATAAAGGAAATAGTCAGATGACTAACAAACACATTTTTCTGTTGAGTGAAACTTGCCTAAGCAATAAAAGGCCTGGAGTTTCTAAATTAAATCATAAGGCCGTTCAGAAAGATATTCCTGAAGAGCAGTAATCCACTCTTTCAGGAAGTCAGGAAAAGAGAAAACCACTAGGGATAGTGGCAATGTGAACACAGGAGTTTCCACTAAAGCAGGGACTTGTTCTGACTGAGCAGAATCCCTGGAAGCAGCAGAGCAATGTTTGCACAACAGACCTCACAACAGAGCCATTGACGGTGTCAGGAAAGGGGAGGAAAGTGAACTGTAATGTGGGTTTGGGAGCCAAAAGAGAAAGGGCATGTCTCAAGCTAAACCTATCTGTTTTGGCATTGTTCCTGCAAAGATCACGAACTTGTTGTGATCACTAAATATAGCAGAGAAAAGGAATCTACTGCAAGTACCTCTCTCCAGCACTGCTCACTGTTTTACACAGGCAGAAGAAAAACACAAAAGAGAGATTTGTCAAGCAAATGGCAAATGAAGCTTGCCAAATTTGAAGGGCAAATTACAATTTAAATGATTGGTCCTAGCATGGCAGCTGTGAATTCATCAGCTTCTCTCTCAAGCATGTCCAATCAAGGCTACAGCAACACAAACTACTGCTCTCTCCAGCACACCTCTGCTCTGACTTGGAGGGGCTACCTCTCCAAAGAACAAGTATTTCACATCCCTATAATTCTTCCAGCTGAAAACTCCCTTCAAAGTGCTAGTTCAGGGTCTTGTTTGTTTGTTTTATGCCTTCTGTCCCACTTGCTTCAAGGTTTGTGGTCAGAGCACCCTTTTGACAAGCACAGCCTGCTCGTTCGCATGCCTGTGCTGGTTTTGCACGTATGAAAGGGGCCCCTTGATGGTGGCATCTCCCACATTGACAGTGCAGAACCTTCTCCACCAAGAAAAGCACTTTCTTTTACCACTTAAGACCAAGAAAATGTCTTTCTCTGTGCTTTTAAAGAATTAGATGCTTTAGGGGAACGAAAGAAATAAACCACAAGCCTAAATCTCTGATTTATGGCATAGTTTCAAGCCTGTAGAGTAACTTTCTGAGTGTGGTGAAAACCAGGCCAAATGCTGTTATTCCTGCCAGTGCTGATGCCAGAGGGCCAAAGAGCTCACAGACAACCCAAGAGAAAGAACACAGTAAACCTGCTAGAATAAACTGTTCTTATTGTACAAAATAAAACAGTAAAATACAGGTGCAATTGCAAAGTCCAATATTCCAAATCAGAAATAGCCCAGACTAAAGAATGCCTTACTTATATCACGCATTCCACTTCTGCACATGCAGGATAAGAGAGTCTCCTCATCCAAGTCAGAATCAGGGGGTGTCCAGGCTGCTCTCTTCAGGAATCAGGATTTCTTACAAGAGAAAAAACTAGGATGATTGCCCACGAACCCCACACATCTCCCTCACTGAAAGACACCAGCATTACTAACACAAAAGTTACTTTAGACAAGTCCAGTCAAGCCACAGAGCCTGTGTTGTGTAAGGAGAGCTGCTGTACCATCCTGTCCCGGGCCAGGCAGCACGGCCAGGGCCAAGCAGGTGAGGTAAGACATGAACCAAGTCCAGCCCGAGCCAACTCCAGCCCACTGAGGCGTGTTTCTGTACAGTTTTTAGGGACACACCTCTCGGAGTCACCATCCAGAACGAAACCCCAGCAGGGACATGGCATGTGATCACCAACACAGGCCCTTGGAACAGGATATGCTTCAATTTCCTCACAATCCACACACCGGCTTTTGGTACAGTGAACTCCTGGAGTGGCTTCTTGCGGAATTTTTGCAAGAGGAAACATGTTCAGAGTCACCGCCGAGCTTTGCAAAGCTGATGCCTCCACTCACCAATATTACCTGTAAAGCCATTCCAAGGGTACCTACAGCACCAGTGAGGCACAACTGCTCTGCAGGAACAGTGTTTGCTCACACTACATTCCACGGATATCTGCTTCCTGCCCTTAGGAACTCCCGAGGTGCCCTGGACATGTAATTGGGAAGAAAATCCAGATTTTTCACTTCTCCAAAATGAAACTGACTCTGCTCTTGATACCCTCCTACAATAATGAGCTCTGCTTTCTCCATCCCAGGGGTATTTCATCACCAACATTCCACCCAGTTTTGCATAAGAAACAACACTGCAGTCTATCGTACATTCTTTTTCTTTAAAAAAAAAAAAAAAAACAGCAAAAAACTAACAAACCACCGAACAACCCTAAACCTGTCAGCCTGCTAACTGTGAAACCGCTTGTTACAGTCTGAGCAGTTGATGAAGCAGGATGACAATGCCAGGAAATACCTGGAATTGATCTTCAAAGTTTATTTTTGGAGACTGGCTTTTCTCACAGCTTTTATTTAATAGTTTGCTCTTTCCCTCCTCTCCCCAGTTATTCTCTCTGGGATCAAATTGCAATATGTTTCACCTCCCGAAGTTCACCCACAAACCCCCTAAGAAGAACTCTAGGAATCAAATCCTGGCTCAGACAACCTGTTATTTCTGTTTCATGGCTATCATATTCTTTTTCATGTATCAAGAAAGACTGGAGACTGCTCCAATTTGTCTGGAATCAGACATGCAGAGGATCTATTTAACACTTGGTACCTGCCTGTGCTTCATATCTCTGCTACACAACCACATTGCTTCAGCAAAGTCTCTCCCTTGACATTTAACTCATTTAGCAAAAGGAGTCTTTCTGCTGTAAACTAGTTCTCTGCACAGGAGGAATTTTATCCTTAGCCCACCTGGTTCACCTGCACAGACAGGCTTTTTGTAGAAGAGCTGGTGATTTCTTTTCCAGACTGCTAAAACAGCACAATGGTGGCAGCAACACCTCAGAGGTGACCAGGGCGCGGCTCCCTGACTGGCTCCAGAACTTCCTGAGCTTTGCATTTAGATACAATTATTGCAAGGTTTGGATGTGTCTGCTTAAAGAGTTCCCACGCATCACCCGAGCACCAGGGAATAACCACAGGTGCTGTCCTGGGCCACCACAAGACTGAGCTGTTGCACATTTACTCCAAGGTTGAGCTGCTCATGACTGAGAGCACACACACAGCAGCCTTGTGGATGCACAGTAATTCAGCTATGTGCCTGAATTACGGATTTCTGCAAGAGAAAGCACAGGGAAAGGATGATGAGCCCATGTAATTTTGCAGAAGGTTTTCAGCCAAAGGAAGTGAGTACCTACCGGGTGCTGTCCAGCCAGGCAGCCAGGCTGGCCCCTGGGTGTGCAGCAGATTGCAAGGCAGCTGTGAGGAGCTCGGGCAGGGGAAGGAGCCCTGGGAGCCCACAGTGTCCTCACTGCTTCCACCTCTGCCACTGACCTGATGTGCGACCTTGAAAAAGCCACTCTGCAAATCCCCTTTGGCCTCTTATTTACAGCAGATTGTCTGGCGCTGCGGGTCCAGCCCCAAGCTTGTCTGAGTCCAGGGACTGAGCAGGGGAGGAGGGTGGATTTGGACTGGGCATTGCTGTCTGCTCCCCGCTCCCAGGTACAGCAACAAATGCCTTACACTGCACAACCAACACCGAGCCTGGTGGAAATGAGGACGCTCAGAGCCCTCCTCGACGCTCTGCTGGGACATGAGACACGTTGGCCGAGATTCAGCTCTCCTGACACTAAACAGCCACAGGAGCAATACCTCTGGTAAGTGCTCATTGTTTGAGCTCAGCAGAAACAATGGAGAGGAACAGGCACTTTTAGGGCAGTTTGTCCAATGTATTTTTAGATGTCCAACTCAGTGTGGATGAATCATGGCTCAAAAGTGCATGCTCCTCTCCAGTGACTATGAAAGGAGTCTGGAGAACTGTCTCTCATGCAGACAGTTATGTTATATAGTTTGGAAAGGTGAATCTCACTGTTTTAAGATGGGGGAAAGGAAGGAAACAAAGCAGCAACCCTTACACTGAAGCGAGAACACACTCCAAGTGCTCTGTGCTTCCCTCCCCCAGAAACACCTTGTAACTACATGATACACAACCTCCTTCACCCTTGTGCTTCTTTTCTGGAAGGCTTTCATTCAGTCATTCATTGAACTTGAATATTCCACCAAATATTCCTGCAAGCAGAGCTGCACGTTGCTCAGGATACAAGAGCCTCCAAGAAGGTGGACATGCTTCTTGTGTGGCAGCTTTCATTCCTCTCCCTCCATCATTTAGGTGATTAACAACACAACCCAACCCAACACAGAAGTCTCTAATGCAAACTGAACGAAACCCACTTCTGAATTGTTTTTACAACCCATCTGCCACAGACCAAGTGATGCCTGGTGTATTCATTCCCCTCTCTGCCTCACCCTTTCACTGCACCATTCACCAACTTCTGGCCTTTCTCCTGGCAACCAGCAGGCCAGAAGATTGAGAAAGCAAAACTTTTTCCCGCAAACCCCACATTTCTGCCTCCTCCCTACACTTCCATGGAAGTAATTGCAAGTGCTTTGTTTTCCATCTTAATTGTCATTTCCTTTGATAGAACTTGCAGCCTGAGTCTTAACGTTCAGATAACTAATGCCATTCTTTTCTCTTCTTCCTCATCCCTGGTCATAAACAGTATTGCTTGTACCAGGGTCAGCAATTCTTTAAAAACCTCTCGAGCCAATCTGTGCAGCTTGCATTGTGCGGGGACTTATCAGCAGGCTGCAGGAAGGTTAGAAAGCAAACATGCCTCCCTACGAGACCAAAGTTATGCCCAGAGTGAAAGCTCTGCCCTGTTTCCCCTCCTCTGAGGAGATAACAGCCTGTTCTGCACCAGCCCTTTCCCTCACACAGATTTCTGCTGTGCACACAGCTGGGCTAAACAGAAGTTTTATCCCTACTCCCTCTTCTGTCCCTGTCCTGGTCCCTCTGCATCTCCACAGAAGGAGCTTGTTCCATCTCCTGCTGTGAATACTGTGATTTAGGTGATCTATAGAGGTTGTCTTCTTTGTATCCTCACCAGCACCAGGACCTGTGTGTGATCCATGAAGGTGGCAGGAAGCTGGCCACTATTCAGTGACACTATTTAGTCTTCCCATCTCCACTCTGTAATCCTTTTGCAAAAAAAATGCTCAAAACATGAGGGGTCTCTCCCCTCTCAGCATTATCCCAAGCCAAAATACATTCACCCTTCACAGTGACTACTGGCACCCTTCATGGTCCGCAGCAAGTCAGTCCAGGAAGGGTAAGGCAGTCAAATCTATGTCCTGTGGGGTAACATACACCATATTTTTTGATTCATAGCCCAGCAGTTGTAGGTTCTATTGCAGTTATAAAGTCCTTTCCCTCCTGCAGAAACTGCATGTTGGCATGGAGAGAGCAGGGTGAATATAGCCTGTCCCTTAGCATGGACATAACACTTGTGCTTCCACATATTTACACTCCTGAACAATTCTTACACACCAACTGAAGTAAAAAACTCCCCCTGACCCAAGTCAGGCCTTGGTCCCCCCTCCAGGGAGCACAAATGGCAAAAATCAGATCAACCAGTGATCTGCCAGTGGCTACATGGCCACCTCTGCCTCAGTTACAGGAGTCCCCCACCCAAACCATCCAGGGATGAAATTCAAGCAAGGAAAGATTAGGTGAGAAGTGTATGAAATGTCACCTTCCCTTTAATCACAGCTTATGGATCCAGTCCCAAAGAGTTACTCATACAGTGCTCCACACTCCACATTACGTATAATCCCACTGCCTAATCCAACTACTTGTTCCAACAGGCACGTTGCTAGGAGTGGGTCCTTCCCATCACTGGCAGCATTCCTTCAAGACCACATCTAGAAGTACCATGACAGCTCAAAATAAACTGCAGGAAAGGTAGAGCAAGTGTGGTGCACACACAGCTTGTCCCTTCAACAGGACACAGCCCATGGCCATCGTCTCCCACGCTGCCAGATCGTGTTGGGGAAACACTTCAGTTGTGGTAAGCAACAGATAAGCATCTCTGCCCCGTCACAGAAAAAGCATCTCAGCTGGCAGACTTTTAAAACCGGTATTTATTGTGCCTCAGGGAAGAAAATAAATTGTGCAAATGGGCTGAAAGGCACAGCTTCACCAGGAAGAGCTTGGATTGTTTCTTCGCATCTTTCGGCACAAACCCGGCCATTGAGAGCCCAGATCTAAAACAGAGCTGCAGTTGCTAAGAAAACAGCGCTGCAAACAGATGTCAGGAGATGATTCATGGAGTAAGGGCATATCCCTGTACTACAGATAAACCAAAATGAATGAGGCTCTTTATACCTGATCTCCCAAGCTGTGCTTCTTCATACCCGCTTCGGGACTTTTTCTTTAGTTCCTTTCTATATTCAGACGTTGAGGAAACTGAGCAGAGCTGAACTCACTGTTTATGGAATAATTACTAGTAAAGAGGTTTCACAATGTGCTCAGCAGTAAAATGGCTAAACTGTGGCCCATTTCTCCCCTGAAACAAAGAAATTTTCTCCCAAAACATGAGCAACCTTTCTCAAAAACATATCACAAGGAGCAACAAAAAAACCGACAGATGAAAACTGCAAAGGAACAAACAGTAACTGATTGGGAGTTTTTTTCTTACTTTCTCTTTCACCATAAAACTTAAAATTAGCAGCTAGGGAGATAAAGCATTTTCAAGCTATTAGATCATTAGCCAGCAATGCACGCCGCTCCTTGAATTACTTCATTGTGTCTGCACTCAAAATCTTTGCCTGACAAATTAATAAGAAATAGCTGGCACACTACAGAACTGGTTGAGTGCTACTGACACCAACAAAGTTCTCAGTTACCTTAATGAACTTTTAGTCAGATTTAACAGGAGAAAGATTAGTTTCTTTCTTATAATATCCAGAATCATATAACACCCTGAGTTGGAAGGAAGCCCCAAGGAGTATCAAAGTACAGTTCCTTTGCCCCTCTTAAACAACCATGCTCAAATCTTGGTACTATGTGATATCAGTGGCACTTAAAATAGAGTTTCCTGAGGTTACTTGCAAGGAATTGTTTAAATAAAGGAACTTTAATACATGTTTCTATAGATAACTCAGGTAAAAAGGCAATTATCATTCATTACCCTTCCTTAGAAAGAAGGGAAGAATGAACATTAATTTATACACTTCTGAATACGTGTTTGTACAGCATTTCACATGAGGGGGCCCAAACCTTGCCCCCAAACTGCACTCATCAGTACAGGGTGATATGCTATGGTGGTCACTGCTGGTTTTTCACCTCCCAACTCCTGTGTCACTGCCCATCCCTCTCTGCTTCAACTCATCCCCACTGCCATTGCCTGCAGATGCCAGAGCTTCCTCTCCCCTGCTCGCTCCACACCACCCAGTCCTCTCTTGCTATGACACGCTGCCTTCTGCCTCAGAAATCAATTATTTAGGCTGCCCTGATTTCAGCGTGAGGTGGCTGTGAGTGTGTGGGTACTGTTATTGTGGCAGAGTGAACAGCTGCCACCGTGCTCCTTTTCAGAGCTGTAAAGCCACCCCAGAAGTAGCCAAAGCCCGTGGCACAGCTAACCAGGCACCAGCAGCAGCGTGTGTCCCTTCTGTAGGAATTGCATTTCACACAGAGATGTAAACAGACGTGCCCGCCAAGCTACAGCTCTGTCCGCTTGGCCAACACTCACAATAAGGAGCCAAGACCCTGCACGTGGCACTTACGTCTTTGTCTGTCTGTCCTTAAACGGGAGATCACCCTGCAAGCTGAGAGGGAGGGAAACACAGGAGCCATAGGAAGAGGGGGAGAGGACAGGCAGCACAGAGGGCACTCTGAAAGAGGGAAGCAGAGGCATGAGGAGCACACAGCCACAGACCTGACAAAGGCTGCGAGAAACTCAAACAAACTTGCTCAAAGTTTTGTCTGTGTAGTCTGAGTAACTTGAGGAGGGTGCACCTGCTCTACTTCCCGATGGCACCAACAGCTCTCAGGAGAAATAGAGAAGAAGGAAGGATTCAGTTCTGGAGCAACAGCAATAGGACTGAGCCCAGCTTTAGCTGTGGAGGTGAAAGGAGGACAGGGAGCCTTCCCTTAAATCCACGCACGCAGAGCACCTGACACTAAGTCAGCACCAAGTTACAGACAGGGAGCCCCACGTGCGGCATCCCATGGGCTGCAATAACACAGATCCGTAACTACTGCTCCGAGAGGAAGCAGGCGGCTGCCAGGAGCCCTGGAAAGATGGGAGGAAGGGAGGGAAGGCAGGCGGGAGGCTGGCAGCCAGGCGGGAAAGAGAAAGGAGCCCATGTGCAGCGGGAAGCACAGAGCGCGCGAGCCCTCGGCGGGCAGCGCTGCACCCAGGGCAGAGGCACCGGCAATAAAACAGCGGCGGGATGATGCCGGAGCCTCCTGCGGCCCTCCCAGAAAAGTAGTCTCTCCTTTTCCCGAGAACTTTGCCAGAGTAAGTATGCACCATCAGTTCCCAAACACACATCCCGAGAGATAATGACGTTCCGAGTGGTACCCATGGCTCGCCGGGGAAGCGCCAGTTACCTGTCCGCACCCCCTGCGCGCTCTGCCGCCCCAAGATAAACCGGTCCGGGACAAGCCGGCCCCGGCCGGAGCTCCTCCGGCAGCGCGGCCCCCGCTCGGGGAGGGCCGGGCAGGACCGCGGGGGCGGGAGCTCGCTCCAAGCTCGCTCCAAACGCGCTCCCGCCGCCGGCCGAGCCCGCCGAGCTCCCCCCGCGATCTCCCGCCGCGGTGTTTTCCCCTCTTCCCCGGCTTTTGCCGCGATGGGAGGGGGAGATTCGCTCCGGGAGCGGGGTCTCTCCATCCGCGCCCCCCCGCGCAGCGATGTCCCGCGGGGGGCGCGGGCGGTGCCGAAGGTGCAGCCGGCACCGAGGGAACAAAGGCGGCGGCGGCGGGGAACAAAGAGCGGCAGGTACCGGCGCGGCGGAGGGCGCGGGCAGCGGAGCGGGGCGGCGGCACCGGCGGGCCGGGGCAGGGCAGGGGCCGGGGCCGGAGCGGGC
>VZRZ01005367.1:1220626-1253210 GCA_013398175.1 Climacteris rufus
CCCCCGCCCGCGGGTCGCCCCGGCACGGCCGCGCTTCGGGGGGTGCCCGGCGACAGCGGGGGGACGGTCCCCGGTTCCCCGCGCCCGCCCGTCCTCACCAGCCTCGGCTTTCGCCTGTGGGGTTTCCCGGTGTTTTCCCTCCCGGCGCTTACCGGGACGGCGCTCTTCATCCCGCCCCTCGTCAACAGCCGGGCAGGGCCACAGGCGCTGTGTGTCCATGTGCTTTGGAGTAAGGACTTGTGCTGGAAGTAAGAAAAGCTGTGTGTTGTAAAAACAGTTTTCTGGTCTGGGAAGGTTTGGGGTCACAGGTGATACAAAAAAATAAAATACTTAAGTGTTGTCACAGAAGTGCAGCACCTCCAAATCAAATTTAGAAGATCATTGGAGACCTCTCCCGTTTCTGCACAGCCTCCACAGCCCTCCCCAAGCTGAGTTCTCTTCACCTCAGGCACAGATCCCAGGCATGACCCATTTTCCCTTCTTCCAGATTCAGACTATCCTCAGGTTTAGGGACATCTGGCCATGCCCAGCCAGAACTCTGGAAGGGCAGATGGGGGTCAATTATGTGAACATAAGTTGGGGGTCTTTTAGAACTCAGAGGAGGCGTTTTGGAGGGGGAAGAGGAAGGACTTCCTTAGATTTGTCCCATTTGATACAGGATAGCTTTTGGCTGTAGACTTCACAAAGTGAGAAGATATAAATATTGGGATTAAGCTTTGCTTAAAACACCCAGAGGTCAGCCAGCTATCCAAAGGAAATGTAACTTTCCAAAAGCCACTTCTGCCACTGCCAATAGATCCAGCTTCTCCTCAATCTATGCTGATAAAACATCAACCAACTTAAACAAGGGAAATGAGAGAGGTCTTGTATTTGAAGGCTACAAAGCCAAATACACCTACTTACTCGAGCTTCTCTTCATACCCACAGGCACCTTGAAAGAAACCCTCCAAGATTTGGAGCCCTGATTTTCTGTAAGGAAATTCTTCTTTTCCAGGCAAAAGTGAATATTTCACCTTTTCCACTGTCATTTCAGCTGGAGCCTGAGAACGCAGTGACTTGCAGAAGCAACAATCAAAGCTGGTTACAACTTGACTGCCCTGCCTTGGCAAACACCTGCTGCAATTCATGCCATCCTGGCAACAAATCAACCCGTGAGGGCTCTTTGTGTACTTTTTTCCTTGTTTTATTGAGGATTACTTAATGTTTGTGTATCGGCACAGTTGTCTGGTACTCTGCGGACACAGCTGATGGCAAAGGCCTTCGGGCTATGCTGTAGTTTCCTAATTCTTGTGTTGTGGCTACTGTACTGCATATCCTTAAAGTGAAACAAGCATTTCTGACTGATTTATGACTTCTGACTTCCAGTTTTCAGTCTGGTGTTAAAGGAAGGAGAGAAGAAGATGCAATATCAAAACCAGGCTCTGCTACTTGAAGAGTTCAACTCTCCTCTTGATCACTTGCGGCTCTTCTACATTCCATGAAATTCAGCAGAAGTCTCATGAAGCCTTGATCTTCTATACCCCAGAGAACACCATCCCACATTATCTCTCCATGTACTTCTCTCTGACTTTACCCTGCTGTGAATCACAAGGCTCCTTGTCCCAGCGTACACAGCACTGCAGGCACCTGCCAGGCTGTGTCAAACACAGCACAGGTCCCAGCCCAAGGTGCTTGTTTTCACTCAGATTACACATTTCATAACTCTCTTGTAAAGCACTTTGAAGACACAACACTATGTTACTAATGCTAAATGGTATTGTTGGACAAGCTTAATATGAGCAATTAAATAGTAGTACCATAAAAAAAAGGTGTGAGACACAAAGGTAGAATTAAGTCATAAATGCCTACTTTGTATCCAAATCTTCAGGCTGTTGATTACTCAGTACAGACTGACACCCCAAAAATAAGCTTCATCTCTTTTTCCATACAGCCTTCCAGCTAGGAACTAAGGCCCTGTGCTCAGACTGTACCTGCTTCAACAGAATACAGGTGCTGCCAGCGAGGACAGCAAGTGGCTGTCATGGATCAGCCTCTGCGGAAGGTGAAGAGCTGGAAGCTGTGTGAGCAGGGCTCTTGCCTACTGCCCATGGGTGCCCAAGATGAGCTGCCTGGATGGATGCACAGGGCACTGGGGAAAAGCCCTACAGGGCAGCACTGTCAGGTACAGTGGTGAAGGTAACTTGTGTGGATGAAAAGCTGTCACAATTCCCATGTGCCTCCTGAACAAGGATCTGATCAGTTCACCAGTGATTCTTGCCCCAACCTTCCCACACCAACCTGAACAGCAAAGTCACAGAGCTGAGTATCTCTTGTACAAGGCATCCAAGTATCTCATGCAATACTGCAGGCACCGGGAAGAGTGGTTGGAAAGTTGCCCAGTGGGAAGGAACCTGGGGATGCTGGTCCACAGCAGCTGAACATGAACCAGTGTGTGCCCTGGTAGCCAAGAAGGCCAGTGGCATCCTGGCTTGTATCAGCAACAGTGTGGCCAGCAGGACCAGGGCAGTGACTGTCCCCCTGTACTGGGCATTGGTGAGGCCACATCTCAAGTGCTGTGTCCAGTTTTGGCTCCTCACTACATGAAAAACCTTGAGGTGCTGGAGCCTGTCCAGAGAAGGGCAACAGAGCTGGGAAGGGTCTGGAGCACAAGCCCTATGAGGAGCAGCTGAGGCAGCTGAGGGTGTTTAACCTGGAGAAGAGGAGGCAGAGGGGAGACTGTATCACTCTCTACAATTCCCTGACAGGAGGGTGTAGCCAGGTGGGGGTCGGGCTCTGCTCCCAGATAACAAGTGACGGGACAAGAGGAAACAGCCTTGAATTCCACCAGGGGAAATTTACACTGGGTATTAGGAAAAATTTCTTCACTGAAAGGGTTGTTAGGTGTTGGAACAGGATGCCCAAGGAGGTGGTGGAATCGTCATCCCTGGAAGTGTTCAAAAGGCACTAGGGGTGTGGCACTAGGGGACATGGTGAATGTTGTGGTGCTGGGATAATGGTTTGATGATCTTCAAGATCTTTTCCAACCTTAATGATTCTATGATTTTATGATCTTGCACTCATAGGTCCCACATGGATGAGCAGCACGAGCTTCTTGGAAGGACATCCCTTCTATAATGCAGAATTTGCATGTCTAGATTCTAGCACTGGAGTGAGATCAAAAGCTTCAAGTCCCAGCCCCAATCTGGCTGAAGTATTAACTCTGAACGATTGTGATGGCTGAATAAACTAATGTTGTTTGGATACTCCAAGTTATGTTTGCTCTGTAGTCTGCTAAGACAAACCTTTGGCCTGGTGACCCTTCTCTTTTCCCCCTGTGTGCAACCCCCTGTGCTGTGCTGGCATGGTGCGTGCACTGGAGCTGGAGCTGGGAACCAGATCAAAGTTAGTCCAGAAGAAGAATACTTTGTTTTGATCTGGATTGCTCTCAGGATTTGATTGTGGTGTGGACACACAAAGAGGTATGTCAGCATGATGGAGGGCACAGCAGTATCCAGCACAGAGACAGGAACACACAGCACAAGCTGGAGCTGGGAAATGGACAGTACAGCAAGAAAACAAGGGATCAGCACTGTGCTAGAAACATCAGCCTCTGTGCCCAGCTGCTCTCTGCTCACCCCATCTCTTGCAGGAGAGAGAAGAATTGGGAAAGGGGAGGAAGGAGTGAGAGTAGAAACTCACCTCTGGACTTCCCAAGGGATGTTCCACCCCGCTGGTGCAGCAACACCAAGGAAATACAGAGGCAGTTTTGCAGACATCATTTTTGGTGGCAGCACTTTGATAGACCAGTCAGGTTATGTTCCCTCCGTTGTGCTGGTGCAGCTCTTTGTGCTTTTGTGTTGTCAAACAGACCAGGAAACTGCTTAAAAAAAGCAGCACCCTGCCCACCTCGGTTATTTTTACCCTGGCTCAGTTCCCAGACACAATTCACCTTATCTCCACTGAGGTGCAACCAGAGGAAGAGTGCTGGAATGGGAAAGTGTAGCCAGAACAGGGGTCTGCCCAAATCCACTCTGCCCCTCAAAAAATGCCCGTGGCCCAATGCCCTGGGGAGAGTTTTTCTTCAGCAATCACAGGCAACTTGTTTGCGAGAAGTAGTGAGATCAAAAAAGAGGAAAGGAAGGTTGAATCCATGCAGGCACGTGCAGCATTTGCATACTATTTTCCTCTGCAAAACATAAAAGGAAATCTGACAGTAATCATGTTAGAAATGCTCCCTCTTCCCCTCCCATTGAATCTAAGCTCTCTGTATGACACTGTCCCTGGCATGTAAGACGGCTCCAGCAGATCACCGGGGCGCCGACGCTGCCTCCACCACCCGGGTGTTTCTGCTGAAGTCAGTGGAAACACTCTGATGGCTAAAGGTGCCCATGCCTAAATGCTCTGTTAGGTCACAGGCTAATTTTAGGATGGAGAAGCCCAGTTCCAAAAGAGCAAAATAGGTTAATAACACTGAAGTCCCAGCAAGTCTGTAGGAAATCTCCTGGAATAGGTCCATAATTAGCACATCTACACTTCTCAAATAAGATATACTCACTTTTTCTTCAGTTCCCTTTTTCCCTGATTTTGCCTGTGGATTGTGGTTCCTGTGGCTAAAAGCAGGACAAACTGAAGACTTTGACACTTAGAAATTAGTACCTGAACATTATAGGAGCATCCAGGAGCCAGAACCATGCACGTACATGTTTCTATACACCATTGCACGAGGGAGGTGTTTCAAGGAGGTAGCTGTCTTAGGGTGAACAGTGCTGGTGTGAACTCCCAAATATGTCAGAGCCAAGGCACTGCTTTCTGCTCATACAGAGGCACATCCCAGGGCAGTCTCCTGAGGACAGGCACCTGCCATCTGAACTGAACAGGGCTCATTTTGCTCCATTTATAATGCAGGCTTTGTGCATGGATAAAGGTTTCCACTCTGTTTTCCCACCTCCCAAAGTGCACCAGCTTCTCAGTTACAGGTGAGGAGGGTTTTTACACAGAGAGACATAACTTCAAGTTCCACTCTGAAAATTAAAATTCAAAGGTGATCATCCCCAACCCTCAATTCCACCTGAGTGGAGTCTCTTGGATCACAGGTATTTACTGAGGTGCCTCTGACCTCAGTCTTGCTTCAGGTACTGAAATGCCTTAGTAGATCCCACTTGAAACCTTGCATTCCTGATTGGCTTATTGGGCTTAGCAGACTGTGATTTAGGAGTCAGATCCTGATAGGATCTGGTCAAGGTCTTACAGTCCTTTAGGAGCCCATAAAACCTTGACCTGATCTTATCAGTAAACTCAGACAAGGTTTTGGGTTTGGAATCCCATTATCTTAAACCCAAATGTTTATCCACTTTTTTTACTTATATTAGTTAGTCTAATAAAAAATAATACCTCTTCTGTCCTTGGGCTGTCACAGCTGCAGCCCCTGTTTTTGTAAGAGCACTGTAATTGAGACCACACCAGTCCTGTCAGCTTTACCCTCATGCTCCAAGGCTGGCTGGTGCCTCACAAGCACTCGGTATCCCACCAGCAGTTTGGCATCTCTGTTTTGGCTCTATTTCTCAGAAGTTGTGTGAGAGAAACCTGCCAAGAAACACTACTCATCTGGCCAGAATCTTGAGAAACACAGTGTAGTGGTCAAATGCCTGGTCTGGATTCAGGAACCTGCAGGACGTACAAGGAAATAACAGCAGCTGGACAAGCAGCTTCTTTGTAAAATAGTTCCAATGGCAGCTGCAAGCTCAGGTGCTTGTAAAACAAAACTGAACAGCAGAAGGCAACCAAGGGCTTAGGCACTTTCCTTTTGCTGGCCTCCTCTCACCCCTGAAGCCCTTTCACTGAGGCTCAGCCAAGACCTGCAGTAGTTTCACTTTGAGCAGTGTTTTAATCTCCTGGCAGCCTTTCTTTTCCTTGCCATCTCCAAGAATGGAAAGGAAACAAAGGGAACAACCCTTTCTCTGTAGCTGCAGGTGTTGATAGTTCTAGGACACACCTGGGCTGAGGACTGCACAAACCACATCAGAACATGGAAATGCTGGAGCAGGCACCCTCCATGGTCAGGGCAAGGTTCCCTTGAGCAGCTCTCAGGCAGCAGCAGTTTGCTTTGCCTCTGCTTCCCCTGCAACGCTGACATGTCTTGGGTGGCTACAGCCCATTTTCAACCGTGATTCAGTGAAAAACAAAAAAGCTCTCAAGGGTAGGAAGTGGGGCTAAGGCTTCTTTGGAAGCAGGATTTAGTAATCCCAGTTGCCACCTTTAAAAATCAGTGCCCTTGGGCCCCAGCCAGCCCTCAGCTCTGTCAACATCTTTACTGCCAACTTTACTAACAGTCACACAAATGTAAATCTACTGTGAGAAGAGGATTAAGCCCATTCTGGTTTTATGGCCTATGAAATGTCTCCTGCCCTGCTGCCACGGTGCAGTGATACATAACACAGAAAGGGGGAATTCAGGCTGCTATTGTGTCTTCAGAATTTTAAAGGAAAAAATGTAATTCCAGAAACTTTACCAGCCAGTGAAGTGCATATGCATACAAGGTTTTTTCTAAGTCAGAAGCTAAAAGCCTGTACCTTGCCAGATGCTGGTTGAAGTACATATTTTTTTTCCTCAAAATAAGATTATCAACAGCAATTTTCCATGCATTCAAGTTCAGGATTTTTTCTGCAAGGGGATTAAAGCTCAGGCAAACATGAGCTTGCCTGAACACTGCCCTGCTCCACATATTGCTCCCACTTGGGATGAGACCAATGCAGGAGGTTATGTAGGAATTCTACTAAAATGATTATTTCTTCACTGATGACTTAGTTGGCTGAGATTTGCAAGGAGGACTGAGGGAATTATATTTATTGTTTCTAAAAATTTCAGTTTGATGTGGGTTCCTGACTCCTTTAGGCTAATATTTTCATACAAAAGGGATTTTTTAATCTATAAAAATCATTATTGGATTTCAGCTCCTGGGCTGGGCATATTTTTGAGGTTCAGGTTTCTCTAGTCTTAGAGCATGGCTCAGACCTCTTAGCAGGATCTCAATATCACTGAATAATTGTAATGATCACTAACAGACTAACTCCATTGAGGTGTCAGCAGGAAAACAGCTAAGCTGAATACATATTTCAATTAAATATGCAGAATTATGCGTATTTATGCACAAGGCTGAAAAGCAGACAATATTTAAAATGTACTTCAGGGCAGGAAATACAATTAATTTTTCATTATTTTCAACATTTATCCAATTTATCTCCAGCTTGAAAGACTCACTCAGTCAGTCTTTATCCATGTAAGGTTGCTGTTTTCTTCAGTGTAAGATTTTCTGTGTGACTGTGACTTTTTTGGTCACACGGGATAGGAAATTAGATAATATTTTTAATATATATATATATGTATATATGTATATATATAAAATATATATGCACTAATATAATAAAATAAGATACTACACCAACCCTTGAAGGCACAACTGATGGCATTTGCCAAAATGGAAATCCATCTCTCTGGTAGACATTCCCATACTCACACTCAACCTCTCTGCTTCATCTTTCAGTCCTCCTGGTGAAAGTCTCTTGCAGATCAGAGAGAAAAGTGCTGTGTGAAGGCAGACTGCAGTGACCTCTTGCTTTGGTATGTAGTGCTGTTTTGGCATTGCAGATATATTTAGTAAACTGTCATCTGTTATGACTCGTGTGGGGCCAGATCCTGTATTTTGCGAGGCGTTTGCTGTCCTGCATTGCCTGGAGTCTGTAAATTGCTCTGTCATTTACACACTGATCTATTTTAAAAGCAGCCTTAGTGGACACATCCTCTCCCTTAAACCCACCATGAGGATCTTGAGCTCCCAGATGCTCATGCAGCAGCACAGAAGGATTTTTTAGCCAAGTCATCTCCTCCTAAGCAAACAATTTGATATTTATTTGCTAGTAGTTTTCCTGAAACAAAGGGAAATGCATGCTAAATGAGACAGTTGTTTCTGACTGTGTGACAGACTGTCCCTTGAAGAGTGGCCTCAGCTCCCTGTGACAGGCCCAGCTATTTTTGGCCACCAAGGCCCCAGTGTCAGGCGCTGAGGGACCTTCTGCTCCACAGGAGCACATGTTCCAACAATCCCGTTCCATGCAGGCAGCCACCAGACAAGTGTGAGTCCCAGTCACAGGTTTGCTTCTTCATCCACTGCCCAGGGCTGACAGCAGAGCAACACCTTGCCTGCAATTTGCAGGGGAAAAACCAAATATGTAATTTTGTGTGTAGCCAAATAGCAGTAGTCACCCTCCCATCTCAAAGAAAGGGAAGGAAATGACAACAGGAAGAGCCCATGCCAGCACAAAGCTGAGGTTAAATCACCAGGATTTGTGCAGGGCTGCTGTCATTCCCCCCCAGACCCTGCAGGGCCCTACAGGTAGGATCCCTTGACTCCCCAGTCTCCCCACACCTCTCCACAGCTTTGCAACCTTCCTTCCCCACCCTGGGGATGTTTTATCCCATGGCTGATCTGTCAGGGTGAGCTCAGCCAATGCTGTGGCTGGCCCAGCTCAGAGGCTGCTGGTCACACCTCCTGCAGCTGGATTTGGATTTGGATTTGCTCAGCCTCGGAGGGCAGAGATAACCCCTTATCCCCCCTGCTGATCAGGGCTACTCTTAAATTTCTCCTGATATGCACTTGTCCTGTGCAAGTCCCAGATTTCTTACTCAGAGATGGGGTCTTTGGGTGCAGTGGGGAGTTGAGCCGTCCCTTCCAGCTTTAGGCACCAGAGGAAGCTGCTGGACATCCTTCAGCTGCCATAAAGGCTTCCCTGGCCTTTATTCCGCAGAAATAAAAGCTTTTTTCCAAATTTTAATTTCTGGAGAATATCTACTGATACATAGGCTAGTGCAATACATTGTTGTGTATCATGTACTGCTTGCATTGGAAAAAGCAAGGTAATAGGAGAACACCAAGGCACGGCGGAAGTTTTGTGATGATGGCAGTTCTTTGGGAGTTGTTATTATTAGGGTTGGCAGTGCATAAAATCCAGGACTCTGCTGTGGCAAAGGGACATATCACTGCCATCAGCAGAAAAAGGGAAAGAAGAGCCTGTGCACAGCCCTGGAGATGTCAGAGGTAATGGGGTCATTACGCAGGACCCCATTCCTGATGGAGGAGGACCTGTTCAAGCCTAAGTTGGTCAAACTGATGTTTGAGCCTCCTTCGGGTTTGGTGGGCAAGGAACAAAATGGTCTGGGTGAGCATCTGGAGGGAGACTGGAGCTGAGGACTCCCTGGCAGAGCCAATGCTCATGCCGATGTGGACAAGGCCAAAGAGCAGGGAAACGTGGGGGTGAAGAGCAATGAAGTCCTGGCAGGGCCAGGGATCAGCTGGAGGGTGGCTTATGCAGGACCTCACTGCTGCTTCAAGAGGCATTTCTGCCTTTCCTTGTCACCTCTAGCCAAGTGGCCTTCACATCTCCTCTGCTTCAGACTGGCACTTGTGGGAGCCATAAATCCCAGCGTCAATGAGCTGATGAAGCTGCAGAGCAGTCCGGAAAAGGGGCTGTAGTTGGTTATCAGTGGATTGGTTGGAGCCAGCACAGGGAGTCATGGCTGATGGATCAGGGAAGGGGAGAGCAAGGAGGGCACAGGCTGCAGCCTCCAGCAGCTCTGCCCACGTGGGTGAGCATGAGCCAGCACTTTGTTTGAGCTGATCTAAGTGGAGCAGTCACAGTTGGGTGATCCCATCCTGAGCTGGCTCAGCTGTGCCCTCTCCTTCCATCCTGCACCAGCTTTAGTGATGAGAGGTCACCACAGTGAGTCTGCTCAACCAGCAAGTCCAACAGAAAACGACCAGGAAGCCTTTCTTTGCAGTCAGTGTGGTCAAACACTGGACAGCCTTCCTAGAGAGGTGGTCAATGGCCTCAGCCTGTCAGTATCTGAGGCATTTGGACACTGACCTTAACAACATGCTGTGACTTCTGGTCAGGCAATTGGATGAGATGTTCATTGTAGGTCCCTCCCAACTGAAAGATTCTATTCCATTCTGCTCTTCCATGGAGGTACTTTGTGGGATGCTTCTGATCAATCAGAACAGCTTAGTGAACAAATTCATCCCATGCACAGCTCACCACCAGATACAATGCCAAAGGAGTAATCTTAAGCCTGTGATTTTGTGATGTGGCTGAGCCCATTCACCTGTCCCCAGCCCCTGAGGTGTGTGGTCTGTCCCTTCCCCTCCCCACCGTGCTCTGGCTGAGCAGGACTGCAGTGCTGGCACTGGAACCCACTGACCACACAGCCACCTCGTCCTTCAGGGACCTGGAGCAACCAACAGCTCATTGCAAGAAAAAAATAGCTTCAGGCTGGGCTGGTTGAGCACCCTGGCACACCGTGCTGGGGAGCACTGAAGCGGGGGATCAGGGGAAGTGGATGTGCTGGCATTTGATGTGCAGAGCTGTTCCCCAAAGCCTCCCCTCCAGTGTGACCTTGCAGCAAGAGCTGCAGAGCCAGCAGAAGGCAGAACCTGCTGCTCCCAAGCAGATGTGCATTGAACTGTCCCAGGATAGCCTTCTGCAGCAAGATGCTGCAGGGCTCCAGATGTTTTACCAACCTGCAACAAAAAGCCAGGTCAAGGTCTCTCCAGGCAATACAAAACAAGCTCCAGGCAGGTGTGCACAAGCAGACTGTATTTCTATAAAAGAAGAGAACTCTTAAGACAAAACTCAACTCTTGCTAGTGCAAGGGAAGGTGAGGAGGGTGTGGGAGAGCGTGTGCTTGCTGGAGAATGAAAACAACTCATCTCCAAGTGCCAGATGGGCCCCCAAGAAAGCCCTGTGTGACACAAAAATGCTGTTATTCCACTACCACTAAACCAAAATGTAAATCTCTCTCAAGTTCAAAGTATTACTCCATGCTGTTTCAATAACAAAGTTTGCTGTGTAATTTGGCTCTGTGCTCTTTATTCACTTCAGACAAGTCCAAAAATGAAATGGGAACGGGGTAAGAGGCCAGAGCTGAAATTGCTCATAGCTGACGTTTAGTTCGTGCCATTGAACTTTCATTTTTGGTGCTACTAATCCTTTATTTTCAGGACAACTTTGAAGATCCATCATAATTATAATGTAATGAAAAAGCTGAATCCAGAGATGTAGCTGCAGAAGGGTAATCGCCTCCTGTGCTTTGTATTTAGAGGAGGTGATTAACTGTACATTCCAGGGACGGATTGAAATGATGAATTTTAACAAGGACAAAGTTCAACAATCAGGAAAACTTAATTTTAAAAAAAATCTATCTGCTATTTTAAATTTCTTTTTGCAGTGGTTCTCTGCAGTCATTTCAGTTTTTAAAGAAAGATTAAATTTAGAGACTGTTGGAATTAATTAGATGTGACTAACCAGGAGGGCACCTGTGGCTTTTACTTATTCAAGTGAGTCTGTATCTTATACGCATTTATTCAGATTCCTAATATTTTTATAAAACTATTAGAAATGCTGAATAATACTTCTTTTTAAACACGAGTATTTTTCACTTAGGTCAGGTTGGGCTGCGATTAAAAATAAGTATACAAGTGCTTTAAAATTTAACTTGACAAAATAATTATCCTGAATACATACAGGAAATGACACATAGCTTACACTTAAAAAAAAAAAATAAACAAAGCGAACTGGTTCATTAAATAAAGGAGCTTTTCCTGTAATTGGTGGAGCCGAAAGCTTTTTGGTGCAAATCTCCAGAAGGTGTGTGGTGCAGGTGCCGGCTGGCGGGGCCCAGCCCGCTGGAAGCCCGGCTAACTGAGGGAGCTTCAGCCGAGGCTTTTACCGGAGCGGTGATTTGCAGGAGGGACGCTGACATCTAGCGGGGGATGCGCGCTCCTCGGGCAGCCGGCGAGGAGCCTTCGGGAGGGATTTTTCCGAGGGGGAAATCACTACTCCTGTCACAAGCGCTTGGAAAGGCACCAATAATGAACATTTTGAAAGTCCACGTGAATGACTTCAGCGGCCCCGAGTTTCTGGGGGAGAGCTGGTAGCCGGCACTGAGACCAGCCCCGTTGTTTTTCACTCTGTTTGAAGCATCGTGGAATCACTCGAGCCTTAAAACTGAAGGGTTAAAGCAGCAGCAGCAGGAAGGGATCTTGCTGTCGAGCTGAACTCTATTTTGTGCTATAACCCAGTTTGTACTACGGAGATTAATGCTGCCTGCTTACATAAACTCTGAACAGGGGCACGGGCTGAATATTGCTCACCTACAATCATATCTGACAATAGCTGTGAAAACATGAGAAATCAGAATTTTTATACCTGTGGTCCATGCCTCTCTCTGCTTTTAAATGACAATTTGCCAACAAGTTGGATTAGAAGAGAATTTAAAGGAGGAGGTGTTTCCCTAGAAAACTGAAAAGGCAATACTCATTTTTACAGCCCTGATTGATAAGAACAAAGATATCGAAGTGATTGACAAACCTCCCATGGCTCAGAAACAAGTATGAGATTAAGGTGGGAGAGCCCATGATGGGCTACCAGAAAAACTTGGTACCACAAGAGCCAGCAAGGAGAGGCTGAAAAACCAGAAGAGCTGTGCTTTTAAGGTTTATTTTGCTTCTTTAACTCAAAGTGGATGAGGTCTACCTGTAAGCATTCTGTTTGGAACATGCTAGTGCATGTCAGGACAAAGCCTTTAGACTGTAAAGGTTGAATTCATCGAAGAATTAACTTTCCTACAGGAAGCATGGAGGCAGAAGCCACTCACAGGGTCTTCCCCAGGAGAGGGGCAGCAAGGTAGGGTTGCCCAGGCCCACAAACCATAGTTTTGAGCATGAATGAGAAACCCATAAAAACTCCGCTTTTCCAGTTTGGAATTATAAGACCTGTAATCAATATTTCTTCTATATATTCTTAGCCAATATGTAGAAGAGAATGTCTAATTTTCATTGACTTTAGGAAATGCTTTAAAGTGAAGTGATTCCTATGGCTGCAGCGAAAATTTATAAAACACAACCTGTTTTTGACAAAGAGAAAATTTAATCAGGACTTTAAACAATTGTTGGTTACACAGAGAGCTGAAGCATTCCTCAGTTTAGGCTTGTTCATTAAAACCTAACGCTAACAGAGAACTCTCTATTGTTCAGGATTGCTGTAGTGCTCAGCCTAAATCTCAAGGTAAATACTTGACTCATGTTTTCTCCTCTGGGAGTGTATCAAATAGGCAATAGAGCTGCTCCCCAAATAAAGGGTCTTGTGTCTCAGAGTATCCCTTTCAGCTGCTGCAGGAATCTTGCAAACCCTGAAAGGCTTCCTGCCTGACTTGGAAGGAATAGCAGGACTTGAACCTAGAGGGATGCTGAATCTCTCATCCACAGATGCCCATGGAAATACTGGAAAGCAGGAGTGCTTTTGTGAAGTAACTTCCACTGTGGTAGCATCTGTTAAAGCAAAGTGTCTTCTTGAGCAGTTCCCAGTATCCCAAGTTATGGCAGCCATACAACAGTATTTTATTCATTACATTTCATTACCTTTTTTTTCTCTCTTTTGTTTGCCTTTGCAGTTTGGAGCTTTGTTAAAGGTTTATTGGGACCCTAAATTGAAACTCGGCAAAGCCACTCACAGACAAAGCAAAGCTGCAGCTGCTGGGGGAGAACAAACAGTAATCCCTGCCAGCAGTGAGCTCTGTTTGCTCAGTAAAGTGGACAACGTGGAAACAGTGCTGTGTATTGAACAGGCAATCACGTCTGCACTTGGCTGCCTGGTAGGATTCTCTTCCAGTCTCCAACGCCAAATCCAGAGACTGAAAACCAATTCCCAGCAGTGCCTCTTTGCCCAGACAGTATCAGTATTACAGACCCACCATACACACTGATGTATTTATTTTCTCTTTTCGAACACCCAGACAAAACACACCACTGCTGTTGTGGACCTCAGCCAGCTCATGTCACATCTCCCAGCAGCTCACAGGGAACCTTGAATGTTACTGATCCAACGCCTCCAGTCCCACGACTCTTTCCCATTAACACCCACACAGATACCTGAACTCACTGCTGACACTCAGGAAATCTCCTCCAGTCTCCAGTCAATGCCATTAAGCAGCAGTGCTCCTTTTTTACCTATTCACCACCAGTGGCATGTTTTCATCCCCACCACGTGCCCATAAAGCACAAGTCAATGCAAAAGAAGCAGAAAGCAATGAAAGCAGAAGGGTTCATTTCCTAGGTGTGTAGTCAGGGCTGTACAGAAAAGGGCTGATGTGCAGCTCCCAAGATCCAGGCCCCTTTTCATCTATCCTCACTCAAGCCTTGCAGTAGTTTACTATGGATCTGTAACTGACAGGTTCACAGAATCACAGAATGGATAAGGTTGGAAGGGACCACACTGGGTCAGCTGGTCCAACCTCTGCTCAAGTAAGGAAATACAGGTTATGCCTGTATTTGTGCTATCCTTGTCAAAGAGCACTTTACTACAACATTAGAATCAAAGGCTGGAAAAGACATTTAAGATCATTAAGTCCAACTGTCAACCCAGCTCTACCACCAAGGCCTCAAGTGCCATTATCTACATGTTTTTTGAACACTTCTAGGGATGGTGACTACCACTGGTGATACAACTGATTTGAACAGGTTCATGTGTGACTGCCTCTGTGTTTCCTGGAGGAAAGTTAGCTCTTCACGGAATTCAACCTTTACAGTCTAAAGGCTTTGTCCTGACATGCACTAGCATGTTCCAAACAGAATGCTTACAGGTAGACCTCATCCACTTTGAGTTAAAGAAGCAAAATAAACCTTAAAAGCACAGCTCTTCTGGTTTTTCAGCCTCTCCTTGCTGGCTCTTGTGGTACCAAGTTTTTCTGGTAGCCCATCATGGGTTGTCCCACCTTAATGTCACAGCTGTTTCGTTTTTGAGAACTCCTTGAGTCCATCTATAAATTCCAGCGCTTTCAGGCATTCTGGCACAACCACACCCAATCACCCAAATTAGCCTCCTGTCAGATTTAATGAGCACAGAGAGCCCAATATGAGCACCCTGGGAGGGCTATATATGCCCTCTCACACTCACATGAGTTTCTCTTTACCTTCATCTGGAAAGCTGACTAATTTACTCCAAGCTATGTGTAATGTTTGTGCACACAATCTGGGAATGCTGCTCCTTACAACCCTACACATGGGGCACATTTCCAAAATTTCCTTCCCAGATGCCTTTTACTTTTTGCCACAGATTTCTATCCCCCTGGTTTAGGTTTCTCTTCGCCCACACTGCACCTGCCTCATGGGTGTCTAAAAGGCTTATGGTGGCCAAGTGCTGCAAAAACAAGAAAGAAATTGGTGTTTTTAGACCAAAACCCATGTCTTGGGGCAGGTCTCACATTGCAGTTGTTGGGTTGATTGTCCTTGCTGCCTGCTCCTGCATCTGACCTCCCTGGATACGAAGCTCCAAGTCCACTGGGGCAATGCTGGTACTCACAGATATTTTCCTACATGTCTTCACTCCTCCTTTAGCTCAGCAGATGCAGTTCTGTCAGTTCACATTCATAAATGCTGTGATTTATTTGAGGCACAGATCGGCACATTCATGCATTTACTACAGGCAGTAAACCTCAATCCTGGTGTGTATTTGCAGATGAATTTATGTAATTAAACATTTAGGGGTAATTACTCTAATTGCCTAGCTTGACTTGTTAAGCCTCCCATTCTGAAGATGAAATTCATTTACCTAAAGAGGCTTCATCTTCACAGTCCCCTTCATTCATATCTGTCCCTTATACAGCTGAGGGTTTTGCCATATCCCCTTTCCCTCACATGAGAGGTAGGCAGTGCCTAAGGGCTGCTTGATCCTCAGAGATGGATGCACATCTTACAGGGGATCTGCAATCAGGGGTGTTCTGGTGTGTTTGCTTGCACAGTTCCACAATTTCCAGCAGCTCTCTAACCCAGCTGTAGCTTGGCATGGTCCTCCCCTTCTCTCTCCCTCCACTCAACAGGCAGCACAGGCTGAGGAGCCCTGTGAGGTCTGGCTCTGCAATGTGGGTATCTGCATCCGTGTGGGAGCTAATCCCCTGGGTCTGCAGAGCTCCCTGATCCCTGTGTTCACAGATGAATTTGCAAATGAGAGAACACTCTGCTTTGAGCACAAAGCTGCAAAGACCTTGGTGTTACAAACCCCAAGCCTCAGCATGTGGGCTGTGACTTTGCATTTTGACTATTTAGATAAGAACATGCTGCCTGTTCTATTACTCTTTACACAGGCTCAGGTTTAATCACTGGTGTGCCAAAGGGAGATATGCCTTCATTCTTGCAATAACTCTGTGCTGCTTGTGCTGAGCTGGAGGGTCCTGAAGGAATGGAGCTGTTGTAACCATCCCCCAGCACCTCTCAGCCTTCTGAAGAGACAGATTTTCACTTGTCAATCATGCCATGATCAGCCTTACCCAGCAGCCTTTTGCTGGAGGGTGAATTCTCATTTTCCCACATTGGATGGCTTTCCCAACTCTGTTCAAAACACGTAGAAATTATTAATTATTCTCAGAAAAATCACCAGTGGGATCCAGAACAGAGATATGGATAACCAGTGCTCTTCCTTAGCTCTGCAAATGCACTGACTTGTTGTGCCTTAAAGCCACAACACAATGAAGATTAAAATAAATAGTACAGATGGGTCTTTTCTTTATAGCCTTTCTTCTCTTTCTGGGCTCTGGACAGCTGAGCTTACAGCAACTCCTACATTTATTTGCACAGGTGGAAAGAAAAACGGGGCAAACTCATTCAGCCTCTTTTCATTCTCTGAAATAGCTCTTAATGAGATGTTATTGTCTACACAGCATATATAAAACAGGCAATGATCCAACATAAAGTTTCATGGTGCTGTTCTTTGAAAATTTATTGAATTTGTATGTGGGTTTCATGCACCCACAGTACACATTCCAGACTCCCATGAGTAATAACAAATAGAGCATGCCAGAGCACGGTGGCCCAGCATGAGAACCAGTCTTTCCTTGGAATTCAGAGGTACCTGCTCCTGCCTGGCACCATGTCCCTGTACCACTAGGTGGCTTTTCCTCCCCATAGTTTGTACCTTTCTCCAAAGTCAAAACAAGTACAGGGAATCTGTTCCTAAGTGCAACCATCCAACCAGTGGAAAAGAGAGAACAAAGCTAAGGCATCCTTCAGCAGATGAAGTCTTAAATTCCCATAGTTTTATAGTGAAATCCATACCAATCCCTCATCTGCCCTTCTGATGCTTTGTTTTGAGTTAGTTACACCTGGCTTATTTCCAGGTTTTGAGCAGCATAAGGTATCTGCTCAGATATATTTCTACAAAATAGTGCACGTATCAGATTTATAAAAGCAATTTTTGTAATTCATTAGCACACACCAATTAGTAACACAGAACCAGGATGTGTATTAGTTAATGTAACACATTGCCTCACCATGTTCTCAGGAAGAGTAAATCCAGGTTTGTCTCCTCAGATATTTAACTCCTCTTTTTTTCACATAACTTTTTAAACTACAGATCTTTGCTCACACCTAAAACCAGCAAATATCTAGCTATGGATAGTATCTTTTTCAAGTAGCACCCAGTGTCTCAAATTCTCTCCAAAAAGAAAAGCCCTGAGGGGCTCATTGACTGGAGCAGTATGAGAAACAGTATGAGGACAAAAATCAGGGTCACAAATCCACAGCTGTGTTAAAAATAATAAATACACCCGCCTCACACACCTTCCCCCCAAGTTTTTGCTTAAGTTTGGCCCTGTTGAATAGCAAGTATTTTATTGGAAGCACAACACAGCTGAGTTGGGCAGAGACAGACCTAAGAGATGTCAGAAATTTGGCAGATGCACTCCAGATTTTTCATTCATTTCAGACATTTTTTTCCTTTCACATATATGACTCTTGTTTTCTGTTACAAAGATGGTCATATATTCACTGGAGAGAAACAGGGAGCTGTGTCCTGACTAGTGCCCTTCAGTGGTGTGAAAAGTTACATCAACAGCTCTTTCAGGGAGAGCACATGGAATTTACACGTAAATTTTAAGGGGGCTAATACTGCAACTAATCTAACACACATCAAGTTAGATTTCAAAGAGGAAAGTCAACTATTGATGAAAAGGCTGGAGCAAGCTCCTGTTTTAGTAAACAGCAGAGAGCCTTGTTTGAAATACCTGTGTCAAAACTGGTTCCTATCTCCAGACATTGAGCAAAGATGGACCCAGGTTGTCAAGAGGCTAAGAAAAGCTCACTCTGAGATGCTCTGCATTGGTGCAGCACTGCTTGCTCTTGGTTGCCATGTCCTGATTTGTGCTGTTTCAGTCTAAGTCTCTGCACTGATTGCAGCAGCCAACTTTTTCCACCAACTGCTTTTCAATATGCAGCTTTCCCAGAGGCCTGCATTTCTGAGGGAAGAGGAAGACCATGGTTAAATTTATTGGAGCAAACTGATGCTCAGTAAAAGCCATGCCAGGAGAGGTTCAGGTTGGACATCAGGAGGAATTGCTTCACTGAAAGGGTTGTCAAGCATTGGAACAGGCTGTGCAGGGAGGTGGTGGAGTCACCATCTCTGGAGGTGTTCAAGAAACAACTGGATGTGGCACTTAGACTGTGGTTTAGTTGGCAAGGTGGTGACTGGTCAAAGGTTGGACTTGATGATCTTGGAGGTCTTTTACAACCTAAATGATTTTGTGATTCTGCAGTAACATAGCTGAATAAACAAAGCAATTAGGAATATGTGATGGGTTTTTTCATTATATAAGTATCTTTCAAGCTGCCTTTGCACAGTGTAAGTATCCATGCTATAATCCAACTAAAAGCTGTGTTATCACATCAGCCCGGTGCTGATTCAAAGTCAATACACTCTGCTCCCAGGGGCTTTTCTGCTGGAGCTTGGCACCTCACAGATGCAGGCACCCAGCTTTTGGTGGGCACAGAGCATGGGCAGGAGCTGTCTGTGGTACCTCAGTGCAGGTGCATGTCTAGGCTGATCTTTAAGTTACAATTATCCTAATCAAAATTAATTGATTTTTCACACTCGGACAGATGCATTGTAATCTGTGCTTTTGCTTTGGCCTGGCACAGTTTGAATCACCTGTACAGCACAAACATAAGCCCTGCCAGTGACTGCTGGGAATGTGGCTTCACCAGCTGAAAGGCACTGGACAACTGGTAAAGCTCTGAACAACCTCTGATCTCTTGGCTGTCCCTCAAGCTGTACTATCTCTGCAAACATGCACTTCCCTTAATCTCTATATAATCTTCTCCCAGACAGAGTAATTAAAAAACAGTTCCATATCTTTTCCTTAGCTTTGTTCAGCAAAGCATTTTGCAGCCTCCCCTCCATGTGCCAACAGTCCATAAATTTTGTCCTGTGATTTTGTTTTTCCTAATCAAACTCTGTACTACTCTGTCAACTCTACTTTTTACACAGAACCTGTTTTCAGGTGAAATGCTGTCTTTCTCCCCCTTCACCTCGTGGAGATTATTCATGTGGCTGAAGAGCCCTTGTGGAAGTCAGCTCTGATCCCAGCTCTGCATGGTTTTCAAACACTCCCCTCCACGAGTGTCTGTCATCTCTTCTTATCTCACTGTGCCCACCAGCTGGAGCAGGCAGCTGTGGTGCATGAGCAGGCAGAGGTGAAGTCTCCCTGCCAGAGCTATTTCCTGATATGCCACGGGTGTGGATGCACTGAAGCATTTCAGGGGGATGGCACTCAGTGAGCCCAAGCGCAGGAGGCAGCACCAGATGGGAACATCAAAGCCCTGGGACAGCCCAGGGCTGCTGGGGGAGGCAGCTGGACACCTCTCCCAGCCGTGCCCAGCATCCAGGGCTACCTCCTGCCCACAGGGGCCCTGCCCTTTTCCCAGCCCTTGGATGAGCCCCCTACAAAAGCCATGGCTCTTGGGAGGATTTCTGCAGGATTGGTATTTCTGTTAGGTCTTCCTCTTGAAAGCTTTTCTCTTGTCGTCTTCAGGATCATCTTTGTTTTTAAGTGAGTGTGAACCAGTTCTGTGCTGATCATGGGACACATGCATGCTGTGCTGTTATGCTTTCACTGTTTTGCTAGACATGCACAGGACTTTGACATCCATTTTCTAGCACAACAACTAAACATTGTTATAATCCAATAATTTTCAATAATTTTGAGTGCAGTTTGATCAGACAGGGAAGACTGTGAAAACAGCTTTAGCAAAGTATCAATTTTGCTTTATCAAGGATAGTTTATACCTCATATTTTAATTGTTTGTGGTAAGGAAACATCAGTGGATTCAATGTAATAATATTTTTCTACATGAGTGCCAAGGATTCTGCATCTGAAATGCTACATGGAAATTTTTCCACAAAAGCAGGTATTCATTCTTAACAGCTTTTCTGGCACTTTGCACCAGCTGATTTACAATGCAAATCAGTGTCCTTATTTCACTGTTATTAGTACAGTAACACAGAGAGGAAAAAGGACTCAGTAAGGTTTATGCTTCCTAACAAAAGATTGCTTGCAGAGGGGTTAGAGACTTCTGGCTCCTCTTGACTCTATTTGGAGTTAAGAGAGCCCAGGAGGCCTATTAAACAATTATTAGCGTTAACCTAAACATTTTTTTTTTTACATTTCAATCTATTTATTGTCTTTACAGAGAGTATTTCAACACTAAGAAAGGAAGCTGCATCTTAATTCTATTAGCAGTAGGCCCACAGGCTTCTCAGAACTAATTTTAAACATTTTAGGAGCTTGTCAGGATTCAGACATGTTCAACTTCCAGCACTGAGTGCGTTCCTGTGACTTCAAAGGGATGTGTGAGCACGATGCATAAAGATAATCTCCTGCAGAGCACCAGCACTGGTCAGTACTTCTACTGGAAATTAAGCACTTCATGGTGAGGTATTACAAAGAGGTATTATTTCGTAATTACACACTTGGGAGAATAGTGTGACTGCCTTTAATCTGGAGATCACTTCATGCTGGAAACCTACACAGACTGCCTTGTAAGAAATACCCCTTAAAGTAAAAGGTGACATTTTCAAAGCTCTTCTGTTAAGTGCCACCCAAGTTCATGCATACAGACCTCCTCCACCTCTGTGTGAAAAGAGCAGTTATATTAGTAACTGTATGTGGCCAAAAAAAGTTGCTGAAACCAGAGGGCTATAAATTATTATTTATAGGAACCTTTTAAACTGCAGGTTTTAAAACATCTAAGCCAAAATATATAACTCCAACCAGACTTGCTGAATGCATGGCTCAGGTTCAGTGAGACAGATCATAAAACTTAGACAGGCTTGCACAGAATCTGATCTGAGTTTCAGATTTGTAATTTATACTGGTTTCAGGTTTTCTTGCAAGTACTTTGCATGCCCTAACAAATACAACTGCATTTTAGTTTTTACAGTGCCAGGGTCCTTTGAGCACCAACACACCCTTCAACCCTGCTCTGAGGTGTTGGTGCCTGTGTTCAGGGCCAGCTCTGTAACCTAGGCCAAGACTGCAGGGAAGAAAGCTGTGAGAAGTCTGCTCCAGGCTGGGATTTGCCTGGCCTTGTGCCTGATCCTGCCCTGACCTCCTTGACTTGGCTTCCTGGCTTGAGCATCACCCTTCCTCCCTGCTGTGGCTGATCCCAGCTGGTGTCACCAGGGCTGCTCTGCTCACCTTGCTGACTGTGCTGATTGTTGCAAGACTGTGCCCCAGCAGACACTGAGCTCAGAGTAAAAGAGCCTGACATGTGGCTTTTCCAAGCACCTGTTTCAAAAATGAAAACAGCATAAGTTACAGAAAAAAAACTACCACATCTTCATTAAAAGTCTTGCAGGCAGACTTACAGACTGAACTTTAAGACTTAACTTTTCTTATAGTTAAACAATAGGGTCTAACACTGGAGTGCAGTCCTATTTGCCAGGATTTCAATGAACATGTAATGGGAGCATGATGATGATGATGATGAACAATCTCCTGCAACATTTAGATGTGATTTCTGTCCTGGTCCCATTTCAGTGAGGGTTTTGCTGGAGGGTGGTGATTTATTTAGGCAAAGAAGGTGTTCCTAATACATCAGTACCTGAAATATGGCTCTTAGTCATTGCTACACCATGTGTACCTTGTTGTCTCCATTATTCTTTGGATACGACGCTACTGTCATCAATGCCAAATCTTGCAGACTCAGAGGCTGGGAATTTCTCTAGAACAGAAGGGTGAGCTCTATTTAGACACTGGATAATATGCAGAAACTGTGATTGTATCTATGAAGTGTTTACACTTTACTCAGGCTTTGTTTATGATTTGGTTTTGCAAATCATATTGGATAATTACTGTCATACTCATCCAAGGACATATGATACATCCTCAAGCAACTGTGTCACTCTCTGTCTCCAATTTCTTAATGAAGTCCAAGGAAATCATAAGGAAAAATGAGGAAGAGTCCTGTCCTATGTAGGACATACAAGCTATATCCAACAAAGAAATTACTCTACTAAGGGAGTGATTCTGTCAGTTTTTCACTTTTTTCCGTAACAAATCCAATTTTGCTCTTGCTATTGGCATTGTCAGCAGGAGTCTGCCAGTGATTTTCTTCAGGTGGCACTAAAAGGGTGAGAAAAACATGGTGGAATACAGTAACATGATCCTGGTACTACCATATGACCAGAAGTGTGAGCACTCCACTGGTGCTTGTAGGATTAAAGAGTAGGACAGAAGTGGTTGTACAGCTTGTGGCTGCAGGAGCTCTGCCAGACACATCATGTACACAAAGCCCAAGGGACTTGTAAGAGTTCTCCTGACTGCACACATGGGTTAAGTATCAAGCAAACAAATGCGGGGCAGAAGGCAGACAGAGCTAATGAGAACAAAGCATATTAGAAAAGGTGTATGTGCGTGTGTATACATCATACAGAGGATAGCAGGACAGTCATAAGGCAAAATCAGCATTTCCTGCCTCCAAGAAATAAAGATAAAACCACCTGATTAGCCAGAGAACCTGCAAATTTTAAGGCAAAGTGAGTGTGACAACTCCAGTCCCTTCATGAATAGTGTTTTATCTTCCTTTATTGTCTGGCTAAGCTTGTTTGAAAAGCCCCTTCATCAGCAGTGTGTTGTTTCTAGCACAATAAAGGTGCAGAACTACACAATCCTTAGAACTGTCAGGTTCTTAACTGATGAACCTACATTGCAAGTTCCTCTAGTCAAGTTTTAAATTTCTTTCTAAAAATACAGTGATCAAAAAGTTATGCAGTCTCCTACTGCCTCCAAAATGAATAACTTCTTTAAAAATGATTCTCTTACTATACATCATCTTTTATTGCTTACTTCTCAGCAGCCACAGCAGATCACGAGGGTGGTGTCAGAAGACATATGGGCAAACAAACACAGAGCTGCTGCATCCTAAAGTTGTGCTTCAAGCATGGTTGCTCCAGAGCTCTGTGGTCAGCAGTCTTGTGTTCTTAGCCAATTTCTACCATTTACATATCCTGACTCCAAATCTACAGCTGCATGATTTGGTTGTGTGACTAATTTCCCTGAACTCCAAGGGCAGGACTTTGGGGGCCTCCAATTGCAACTCCCAATACCTGTGGATTCAGGTCACCTCATCAAGAGCCTCTGCTCCCTCCTCAGCCAGAGCAGTTAAGCAAATGTGGATCTCCTACATCCCAGTCACCAAACCACACATCATGCACTGTCCTGTTAGATCTCTTTCTATTCCTCTGTGTTTCATAGACAGGAGGACTTAAACTCAGGAAGAGGGATGGAAGATGCAATGCCCTGGTTATGCATAACCCACTGGCTACAGCAGCCTTCTGAGTCATGAGTGGGTTGCATCCCATTAGGCCAAGGTGAAACAGTTGAGATTTCCCACTCCCTGGTTGAGTACATTCATTAAGATATTACGGGAAGGAAGCTCTGCTGCTTCTCTTCCCTCATCCTTATCACAGAAGCCTGTGGTTTTTCTGTGAATGGCACTGGCTCAGTGCTACAAGGCTCTGAGTGCATGGCAGAGTGAGCTTCTCCAAGGATTCAGGTGGAATACAGACCTGTCTTTGCTGTGTTCCTGAATCAGGCTGAGAGCCTGGCCCTGCTGGCACCTGTGCAGTCATGGGCAGCCCAGTTCAGTAACATGGGCAACTGCCAGGAGAAATGAGCAGGTGGTGGGAATTTTTACACACCTCTAGGGTCAAACAGCTGTCACAGCAGAAGATTTAGAGGAAGTTTTCTTGAACTTGGCCAGACAAATACACCTGAGTCCCATTTCTGGTGCCCAAAGTAAATATTGTAGAACCTATCCATCATGACAATGCATTTATTTAATGACTTGGATGTTTGAGGGCAAGTCATATAACCCTATGTATTTTAACTCTCTACCCCAAACATGTTAATTACTTACCTCATTATGATATTTTAGGGGTTAATTTACATTTGAGGAAATGGCACAGGGTTCCCAGGGAAGTGGTCAGAGCACCAAGGCTGAGAGAGTTCAAGAAGTGTTTGGACACCACTCTGAGGCACATGGTGGGATTCTTTGGGATGGTGCTGTGCAGGGCCAGGAGCTGGACCATGATGATCCTTGTAGGTCCCTTCCAGCTCAGATACTCTGTGACTCTGTGAAATATCACAGAGACACACATAATTCTGAGCACTTTCTTTGTAATTAAGAAGAACAACAAGTGTTACTCTGAGAGTGAGAGCCGGCAGAGCCACCAGCTCCATCCCAAATACTTGTCCTACAGGTTCTGAATCGCCCTGGGATGCAGCTGGAAAAGGGTGCAGCAGTAAGGCAGGCAAGGTGCTCTGAGTATGTTCATCGTGTGTGGAGCACACCTGGCCTTTTCCTGAGAACCTCCCCAGGACTGGGACTATGCAACACTCCAGAGATGGAAGACTGAGGGAGGTGAATCGCTGGCATTTTCAGCAGATGGGAAAAAAAATGGCTCTTGGTGATGTTGTGGATGTTCTCATTTTACCTGCAACAAACAGGAGCATAATGAGAGTGAATTAATATTGGCTATCACATTGTTAAAGGGGCTTAAAATGGTCCTTCCTGGCACTTAAATCAAAAGTGGGCATCCTATCCTGTGAAAAGTGATGTCTACCCAATTATTTATAATAATCACAACTGACTACCATCAGTAGATCCTGTATTGCACTGAACACAAGGTACCTCATTTTAGTCCTGCCTGAGGTGTGGGATGGAGTTTCAGAGCCATCCTCACATTTGGTTTATCAGCCAGCTCCAAACAGCTCTCTCATCTGCCTGTAGATCTCCTGGTCTGCCTGTCAAGGTATCTGCCTTTTCCAGTGAATGATTCTATGAATTATGAACACATTCCCCAAATTGTGCCTTCTTTGCCCTCTCTGAATAGAAGATGAATAAATGTTGTCAGAAAAAACCCTAGGGAAGCTTTCATTCCTCCTACTCGAGACATGAGTAACTTGACACACCCTTGAACATGAATCTGCTCCATTTCATAATCTTGGCAATTTGGGATTTTCCATTTTTAAAAAGTCCAGAATTGACTAAAACACACATCTTTACGTGCTAAGGCAAATTCCCATCAGGTGTATATCTTATATTTTGCATCCTGATTCTCTCACCACATTAAATCCACCTTCCCTAGGGATTTATTTGGCACATACCTGCCTTGCCTAGTTACCTACACATGAACTTTTGAGCATGATGGGAAGATTTGAACATGCTCCTCCCTTTCATGTCATAGGATGCCACGTGGTGAACTCTGTGCTCCTGCTGTTCAGGTTCATTCCCATGAATTCCTTGCATTTCCTGTGGTGTGGTGTGCATCCCTTTGATGAGTCTGAGGAACCAGAATGGATCCAGTTTCTTGAAAAGGTGCTTTTTTTTCCACAAAGCTGTAACTTCTAGGATGTGATCACCTTCCTAGGTGCCCACCCAGCTCTGTGATGCCCTATGGAGAGGGTTGTTTTCACCCTTGGAGTGGGGATGAGCCCTTTGACCTGGCCCATCTGTGAGCAGCTTCTGCTCCTGGGGAACCAGGAGAGGGATCCCTGCTGCTCTTGACAAGCTCCAACAAGAAGCCTCCTGCTCCCAGGAGTTCTCAGCAGCTGTTTGCCCCTGCAGCACACTTGGCTTTCAGACACGGATGTAACTCCCACTCCTGAACACAAAATTTGGCCCAATGTGCAATAATTGCAGTTGATGCAAGTCAGCATGACAGAACTTATTCCTTTCTTAAAGGACAAGTATCTTTAAGGGATCTGCACAAATTACAGGGATAAAAAGGCTGCAAAAATGGTATAACCCCCAAGGTCCAGACAATGTGTGCAATCCTCTAATTCTTTGCTCCAGGCTGATGAAGAGCTATGCACAAGTTTTGATTGGTTGGGGTTTTTTTCATGCTACCCCTCCTCTGCTGTCTTGCTAGCAATAAAATATTGCTATAAAATAACACAGTGATGGCACCCAGACACATGCAGGCACAAGTTAGTAACTTGGTGTGGATAATACAGGAAAGCATGGGAATGAAGACACAGTCAGTTATTCCAAGTGCAAACAAGCAATTCTACAATTGAATCCCTGGTAGCCAGAGTGAAGAAAGATCTGCCAGAAATGAGAGTTTCACACCCACAACTAGATATTATTACCTACAACTAGGTATTATTAGCCCAAACTTTAGAAAAAGCAGGAATCTAAACCTCCTCCTCTTTTTAATTTTTTTTCATTTCATGTTTCCGAAAAAGAGTAAACAAACTCTACCCACTGACAAAGCAAGCAGCCTCTCCCTGCCTTCCCAAATTTATTCTTTTCTATTCCAGTCCTGGGATGAAGAGGCAAAAAGACCACAGGTTTGTTGTTGCTGTAGGATTTGTTAGTCTCTTTGAGAAACCACAAGGGAAAAAAAACAATCTCCATTTTCTCACCACACAGTCAGCAGATCACTGAATTAAAAAATTAAAATTACAGGAACCTGGGAAAATGGAAGAAATGGAAGTCTAACGAAACTGTTACCAAATCTGTATCTCTTCCCCAGTAGTAAAATTAAGGGGGTGGTAATCACATGGTCCACTCCCTCACAGAGTTGTTCTGATGAGTTGCCAATTAACAACCATAAGGAACTCTCATGCTATAATTGAGAACATAAAATATTTTACGATAATGTTGAAAATGGAACAATCTCATTTTTAACACAATAGAAACACTCCTTAAATAATGACACCTTATCTGAATCATGTCTGAGATGGCATGTGGCAGGGTTAAATACATGGATTGAAGTTCACAGAAGAATGGAAGAACTGTAACAACTGCATTCCTAAAATGACTTTACAGAGTACACCCCATCATTGCATTATTATTTATTATTTATTTTCCACTTTTTTATTCTTCCTTGCTGTAACAAATCACAACATTGCACACCTGGCACCTGCACACAATTACCTAGTCCCTGAAATTCTGTGCCTTTCCCAGATTATGTGCCAATACAGACGTGGGGAAAAAAGAAAAACCAACCCAAGCAGCTGGGCAGACTCTGGAATGATGGGCACACTTGGCTCTCATCTAAATGAGGCAGCAGAGTAATAAGAAATCCATCTTGTGACATGAGAACATGTGCTGCTGTGCCACCCTGGGCTAAAATAGCAACACACCAAAGCCAGCTGATTCCATTCCCTGCAAAATCCAAGCTGGTAACCCTGAAGCCAAACACCCACCGTTTAAACAAAGCCTGTGCTTTCTGCTTTTGTTGCTCATGGGAGTTTTTTAATGTTAATGTTCTTTGGGCCTTCATCTTTCAATTCAGCCAGGCTGCCAAGGGATCAGATTTCTGAGGTACCCAGTGACCTTTCCCTATCGTACCCAAATGCCACAGCATTGTGTGTGCACAATTTAACAGATTAACAAAGTAAATAATACAGGCAAAGTGTTATAAAACCAACCAAAAAAAAAAAAAAAAAGGAAAAAAAAAGACTTTCTTACACACAGAAGTTTGAGCATTATCCTGCAGAAATAAATGCATAACCAGGCTAAATTGAAATCAGGGGGTTGCAGCAAGTCATTGAACTAATTTTTTATGGAAATGATAAAGCTTTTAGCATAGCAATTAGAACACACACAAAAAAAACAAAAAAACAAAAAAAAGAAAAAAAGAATTGATTCTAATGCAACCTTATTCTTTCCAAACTACTGAGGTTTTTTTCACCCATGCTGAATGACATAGTGGTTACACCTTATCTACGAGAAGGTTCATTAAATACAGTTTTACTAAAGGCAGCTAAATTCTTTTAAGTTCCATTGGAAAGCCATCACTGAGATTCATAAGCAGTAGCTTTTACAGAGATAGGCAATATTTTAATACCTTAAATTGCTTATTAAGAATGTTCTGTGCAGGACTCAGCAACAACTGAGTACAGCCTAAGAGAGCTGAAAACCCTTCAGTGTGGTTTTTTCCCACTGCTGTAGTGGTACATTAGCACTTAGCCAGCTCCTTCTCTGAGCTATTTGAATAGCTCATACTCAAGAACAAATTAAAACACTCCCAGGTTTTTTTCTTTTGCTTAGAGCAATAAGTATTAATTAGAAAGAAAATCCATTTTTTCTTATTCTCCCATGTATTTTTCAAGATTTATAATAAACCTTATAATAAATGCATTCTTGCCTTCTCAAATCTGGGCACTCAAGTCACCAATTTCTTTAAAAATTGATAATAAACCTGGTATGGTTAGCACATTTTATTCATATATATTCAAAAATCATCTAAAATGAAGCTTTCCTCTGACTCTAGGCACTTTAGCATCATAAATAATATAACACAACCCTAGCAGCATTAGGGTAATTATTTCAATGGGAAAGCAGTCCTTCAGACCTCTATGGATACTCCTTTCCATCTTTTGTCACGCTGGGAAATCATCTTAAATGCTATCCTACATGTCTTTGGCACAAAAAATGACTGGATTTATTTCTGGTGATGACAGAAAACAATCCCTCAGTCCTGGAGAACATCCTGACACCTGCTCCTTCAGTTTGATCAGGAGAGAAAAACAAGTGGCTTCTGCTGACTGGGATAAACTGGGCTCCAATGGTTTAAAGCTTTACAAGGCAGAACTGGTTTGTTAAACTCCAGTGGTCATCCAAGTGGATGCCAAGCAAGATGTTCTGCTTCAAAAGGAAGCCCTGGTGCTGCTCCTGTCACCAGGGCAGGGCTGTGACAGCAGCAGCTCTAAGTGTGATGTGGTTTGCACCTCATTTGCCACCGATTCCCACAGCTGTCCCGTCCAATACTGACAGCCTGGAGAACACGGCTGTGGGTGCTCTGGCTTGCCAGCAATCCTGGGAAATGCATGTGAGGGATGTCGGGCTCAGGCAGCCCCTGTGTGTGAGCTGAAATGGCTCCACAACAGCCCTGGGGCCATCTTCTGCAGATGCTACAGAGAAACAGTTTCTGTCCAAGTTCAGTGTTAGGTGCTCTCCACACCCCTCTCGGAGTGCCCACTGCAATCGTTACTTGCTTTAAAATGCACAAAGGTGATTTAAAAGCTACTTCAGCATTAAGGTCATGGCATTTGCACACTAACAGTTCAAAGTAAGCAAGTTTCAGCCACACACACAAGCACTTTCTGCTTTTTTAAGTTACCAAGCACATACCATAAAAACAAGTCTTGCTTTGTAATCACTGATTTCCCCCCTGTACAGTTATTCAGATCTCATTCCAGAATTCATCATCTAGTTAATTAACAGATTTCAGCTTGTTCTGTGTTTAAGGGGAGATTGTTTGTGGCTTGACTCTGGGAAAATGCACAAAAGAGACAGCAGCTTGTTTTTCAGCTCCTGTCTTTGCATTTTCTGCCCAGGAGCCAGGGAAGCATGTAAATTAGGGAGCACATGGATCTTGCAGGATTAGCATTTCTCAGAAGGCAGAGAAATGACAGCACATCTTCCAGTCTCAAGACAGAAAAATTGATCAGGTACCATTTCAGGGGTGGACTTTTTCATGTTTCTCTGCCAAGCTGCTTATCTGAATCTTATTTATATTTCATTCATCCCTCTTTCAGTAACAGCAGCTCCTCCATTGGTAATATAATTGTTTATATTAGAACGCCTCAAGCGAGGTTAGGACTGTATGATGAAAACATATGTCCCATACAAATATACATAATGTACACTATAGGAAATCTATCAGGATTCATTTGGTGCAGTTACCTGAGCAGTCTGCATAATAATCTCCCAAGAAATGTTTCACAATGTGAACATCAAATATGTAAAACTGCCTCAAGGCCAAGAGAACCAGAATGCACCAAATGAATTTTCTTGTAAGGGTCTACTCCTTCAGAAATTTAAATGAAACTGCAAAGAAATTTTCCCAAGAGTGTAAATTTAGGAAGGAGAAGACCAAAACCTTTGGATACTGTTTCAGTAAGTATATCCTGCAGCCAAAAGCTTAATTCAGATCAGGTTTTTTATGGTGCATAGGTATTTCAAGGCAAAAAAAAGAATTGATTCTAATGCTTATGGTTATGAACAAAATGTCTGTTCTAGCACTTAGAATTTGAAACATGAATGTCCCAGTAGATCAATTTGATGTTGTGCTTGTCATGGATCAGATTTTCACCTGCATTCATCCAATAAAACAAAGCCTAACTTCTGCTTGGCTAAGAACTAATTTTCAGAAATACATCTAATCTTCAACAGAAGATATGAAATGATGGCAAATCCTCGGCTTCTCTTGGGAATGTGTTCTGGTGGTTAACCATGGAAAAATGTGTGTCTTATTTCCTACTTGAATTTGCCTGGCTTTTGCTTCCAGCCATTACTTCTTATTATGCCTTTCTTCAAAAGATTAAAGAGCCCTTTAATATCCTGTATTTCCCCTCAGGAATGTTCCTATACACTACAATCAAGTCACCTCCCAATTCTTTTTCAGATAACTTTAACAGCCTGAGCTCTTAAAACATCCCCGTGTAAGGCATTTTCTCCAACCACCAGAGCATTTTGCTTCATTCTTTTGCTCTTATTTTCCAATGTGCTTCTCAAAGTCTGAAAGCCAGCACTGTATGCACTGCCCTGTGATGATATTGTTGAGGCCAAACATGAGAGGTAAAATAAACATTTTATAATCCCTTTGTTTATACATTGATTAATCCTTTTCTGCCATAGCAGCACACAGGGGAGCCCTTATCTGATTGCTTACTTATGTGACCCTTAAATCCTTCTCAAAGTCATTACCTTCCCAGTCTTTTATTCTCCAGTTATGGTCTCCACACTTAGGTCTTAAGAAAGACAGCTATATAGTTTGATGAATTAAAATGCACTAGGTTTGAACAAGCTGCTTGTACCAATTGTTCTGATCAGTGCCCCGTCCTCATCATTATTCACAATTCCATTAAACCTGAAGCTGAATTTTTGCAGCAGCAGGTTTACATCTGCTTCCAGATCATTGCTAAAAATGTAGGAGGACATGGGACCTGCCACTGGGACCTTTTTAGACACCATCTCTTTCAACTAAGCTGTCCTACAGATTTCTTCTTGAGATATGGCAGCAAATTCCATTTGCATGGATTATTGGCACTGCATGAGAATATCACACAGCACCAAGTCAAGTACCTCTTCAAAACAGTATTGCTAGCTATTTTAACTAAAATATTGTAAATTTGCATCATATTCCTTTGTTTCAACTTTTTTAAAAATTGAATTCCACATCAGATTTTCTATTTTGGTTAGGATAACTATTAAGCTAACCAGTCACTCGGGTCATATTGCTCATCCTTTTAAAAAATCGCACAAAGGAACACATTATCACTTGTTTAACCTGATTTTAAGGCAAGACAGAAGCAGCACCTGGACAGGCAGAAGCATCAGAGAGCAGAGGTGACCAGAGCTTGCATTTCTCAGGGAACTTGCAGGATGGAAACCCCAGCAACTGAGGACTTCCAAAGTACCTGTTCCCAAAAGTTCTGGTCCTGCTGAACTTCCAGCCCTGCATGCACACGCAGGAAGCCTGGAATCTGCTCCTGACTGTGGGATGGGGTACGGGACAGCTCCTTGCCTCAGGCACTGCAGAACCTCCCTGAGCGGCTCCGCAGCGCTCCGGGTCACTCGCTGCCTCCACGGCCGAACCGGCCTGACCGCCGGGGCTGGGACCACTCACAGCCTCAGCTTCCCCTCTCACCTTTACACCACCCGATTCAGGCTCCGAGGAGAGGCCTTAAGCAGCGCTAGGGGAGGTTTAAGTTGGACATCAGGAAGAATTTCTCCACATAAAGGGTGATTAGATATTGGAATAGGCTGCCTAGGCAGGTGGTGGAGTCACCGTCCCTAGAGGTGTTTATGGAAAAGTTGGACGAGGCACTCCGTGCCACGGCCCGGTGGGCAAGGTGGTCATCGGTCATAGGCTGGGCCCGATGCTCTCAGAGGCCTGTGCCAACCTAAGCGATTCTGTAACGAAGGAGAAGGAAGCTCCGAGGTGCCGGGTACCCGAGCAGCCCAGGCGCCGCCATCCCTCCCCCCTGCCCCTCACGCTCGAGGCCGCCTCACGCAGGACCGCGCGCCGTCTCGCGCAGGACCGCGCTCCGATTGGCTGCACCGCCCGAGGGGGCGGGACCGGGAGAGAGCCGCAGCCAATCCGCGCCGCGATCGGCGTTCCCCGCGGGGCGGGGGCTGCGCGCAGGCGCGGCGGGCGGGGCCGGCGCGGGCGTGAGGGAGGGAAGGAACGGGGAGGGAGAAGGGATCGAGCCT
>VZRZ01005367.1:1253566-1283981 GCA_013398175.1 Climacteris rufus
CGCAGCCTCTTCCTCTACTATCTGTTCAGCCTGGGCACGGAGCTGGGCAACGAGCTCTTCTACATCCTCTTTTTCCCCTTCTGCATCTGGAATGTGGACGCCTGGCTGGGCCGGAGGCTCATCATCATCTGGGTGTGGGTGATGTACTTGGGGCAGTGCACCAAGGATGTGATCCGCTGGCCGCGTCCCGCCTCGCCGCCCGTGGTGAAGCTGGAGGTCTTCTACAACTCCGAGTACAGCATGCCCTCCACCCACGCCATGTCGGGCACCGCCATCCCCCTGGCGCTGCTGCTGCTCAGCTACGGCCGCTGGCAGGTAATGCTCACCCCGCCGTGTCCGTATCCGTGCGCTCGCCAGCCCGGGCTGTGGGGATGTGACAGACCTGATATCTGTGCAGGAGGGGAGGTGGCTGAGTTTATTTGGGAAAATGTGAAAATCGTACCTTTTCTCCTTGTCCCCGTCTTTATTTTTTTTTTCTGTGATCTAAGCGAGTGCTCAGGTAATGAGAAGTGTTCTAGGGATTCCGTCTTGTGAATGAAAGTTGTGCTGGCTTTGGGGTTTAGCTCAGCACGCATGAAAAGTTTGCGGTAACAATCTGCGTTTTGTTCCTGTGAGGTTTTTTTTCAGCTTGTCCCTTTGCACAAAGTTTGGATAGGCATCCAGTGTTTTTATAGGCGTTTGGTTTTACAGAATGAGAATTTGGTGGAGAGCCGGTAACTATAGGGCTTCTTGTTGATCCTGCTTTGCTTCGAGTCACTTTGTAGCGTCAGTGAGTTGTAGCTTTAGCGTTTTCTTTAACGATTTTATTTTCATGAACTGCAAACTGGGAATTATTATTTCTGGTGTTTGTACTTTCAGGAGGTTTTACAACTATCAGTGTGTTCATGACTAGCGGGAACTGATAATCGCTGGTATTTTCAGCACCTTCATTCAGCAGAATCTCTAAAATCTGGCTATTGCGCTTGGGGTCAATAGATAAGTTAAAATAACACTGTTGATCACTGGTTTACGCAAGCAGTGGCATGTGCTTCATGTGCTCTGGCGCTGGCTGCTGGAAGTACGGCAGCAGCAGCAGCTCCAAAGAAAGCACATCACGTATCCAGAGCTCTAAATCACTGCACCCGTGTCCGTGCTGAGGGAGAAGGCTGCCCCACACAATGAATGTCCAGTTTTGATGTGTAGCGTTCAAGAAGTTATGAAAGAATTCGACTCTAAAATCGTTAATGTTCACTAAACCTTATTATAAAACTTGCCTGGTTATATTGGATATAAGTCATGTCGGTACAGAGAACTAAATCTGATTCTAAGCTTTGTGCAGGGGCTTAACTCTCGTCTTCCCAGTTCCTGGTAGCAATTCCCAGCTGTCTGCTGGTGCAGCAGCTCACTTTGTGGCTCTATCTCAGCATCTGGAATGGGTGGCTGGGGAAAGAGATCGTTAAAGGTTAGAGATGGTATTTGGCCTCTTTAACCAAAGCTTTTGTTTTCTGTTTCTGCAAGGTGATAGCTTGTGCCTCAAAGAAAGCTATGAGGGATTTGTATTTGCTAGGAAAATGTGAAGTACTGCTCTGCTAGAGTTATGCAGGCATAATAATTATTTATATATATATATATGTATATAAATGTAATAATAATTTCATGTTTTGTGGGTGTTGGAAATAAATATTTGAAGTTTTGTCACTGAGATGCTTAATCTCCAAGTTGTTTTTATTAATGACCAAACCCTGTATATTTGACTATCGTTCCTTAGATGTGTAGGGCTGATGTCAGTTGGAAGAACAAACTGGATTTCTATTTCTTTGCATGTGGGAAAGCTCATTTAGCAGTAGCAGTCGATGAGCTTTGCACAGACTGATGCCATGTGTGCAGAGGGACCCTGCCTCGATGGCTTTTATAGGACCAGCAAACAGGGTGTGAAATGGGGTTTTTCCAATGAACCACGTTCGATCTGTGCTTTGCCAACCCTGTGACTGCAGTGTGTGAAACACTGTGCTAATTGACTAAACATTTATCATGAATGCATAGTAAGAAATCATTAACATTCAGCCTTGGTATTCATGTAGAACCATGCTTAAGAAATGAAGAACCAAAGTGAGTCTTGGTTTTAATTCCTTTTTCTTATAAAATAAGTATGAATAACAGAGCTCTCTGAAACCAACTTCTGACATTTCAAAACAATAATGTAAAAAAAATGCCTTCTGATTTTAAATTATTTCCAAAAATTAATCAATAATTAACCAAAGGCATGTCAAGAGTCTTTTGATTCACCTCTACAGTTAACCTTTCATCTGACTTTACTTCTGTTCTCCATGTTTTACTTCTGTTAAAAGGGAGTAGAATCTGTGATATCTTTTTGTTATGGAAAATGGTGTTTTTCTGGAAATGGTGTTAAAAAAGACTGACATCAGAACTCCTTGAAAAGCTCTGAATGGTAAAGTAGTTTGTAATCTGATTTTTATTCAATTCTGTGAGTTTATCAGTTGATGCAGATAGCTACATTTAAATTTGTTGGCAAACGTTGGGGGGTACAGTCTTTGTGTATCTATTTAGCATAAAGAAGCCTTACACACACCCTGATCATGACAAGTCCTCATCTTGGGACTGTTGGTTCAGCAAATCATAGTGGAATGAGGCCAAGTATGAATTTAAGCAGATACAGATGTAACTCTCTGCAGGGAGTTTTATCCTGGAATACAGGTAACTTTGAGTTTGTCACTCTGAAGTTGATGCTAAACCAAAGAAAGCTGCTCCTGCTCTAAAAGATGTTCCACCAGAGAAGAGGGAATCACTTTCTTGTGTAGCTCATTTGCAGTTTGCTTTCAGTGATCTATGACTTCCTGCTATTGTGTGACTGTTCTTTTCTCTCAGAGACAATCTATTTGAGTATTTTTCTTGAAAAAACATAGAGAACAGAGAAAATCTGCTCCTATTCTTCTGGCTATGGCCCAGATTTTCCATTTAAAACCAACATTTTGACTGCAGTAGGATTTTTTCTTAACCTGTTGAGTTTGTGCTTTCTGGCTTTTCAATGCCTTTGAGTAATCCTGTAACAATTATTTTCTTTTCACATAGTATTCAAAGGCTGTTTGACTATATACTGTAAAACTAAAATACTTTCTATAAATGCAGTTGTTCAAATAAAATATGTTCAGAGATAAAATATTTTAAAGATGGTTTTGGCAAATTGTCACAATTAGAGACTTTGGACATAGGGAATATTCAATGAAACTGTCAGAGAGGGGCAAGTTATAGATTAAGACAACTTTCATGATAGCTAATTGTTCTGTCCCTGGCATCCAAAGTTTTCAGTTTCTTTGTGTACTGAGCTTGCCTGAAACTTTTGATTCTACTTGCATAATCCACATATATTCATTTATTTAATATGTTACATTTCTGCAGGAGAACCACTTATTTCAAAGACACTTTAGTAACCTTGAAATATAAAGCTCATGGTTAAGACTCATGAGAATTTGGGAATGTTGATTTTCTTTTTGTCTGTCTTTGAAGCTCTGATACCCTGAAAAAGGAGGGCAAACACTTAAAAGACAGTGTGGGGGGGTTATAGATCTTGATACAATGTGGGAAAAAGTAACCTTTTTATCACATTGGGGAAAACCTGCTTGCTTTGAAATATTGACAGTTTGAGCCAGGCTGGCTTATCTCATGTCCTGAGTGGGGAGGAAGAGAGTGTGTGAACTGCTAATTATCTACAAAATCTCCAAAAGCTCAGGCTGAGACTATTGGAAAAAGTATTTTTTATATTTTGTCTGATTACATTGAACTGCTGATTTCAAATAGATATCAAGACATACTTTATTAGAAATAGTACTTGGGTTGGGATGGTGCCTGAATGTGTCATAACCCTGCTAGCTTATAAGGGTTAGGAAAAAAAAATCTCAGCCAGGGAGACAGAAAATGCACTTCTCTCCCAGAGTTCCTCCAGGATGCAGCCTGGCTCTGGCAGGAGCTGTCTGGATTAGGAAATGATGGGTTTGCACTCCTTCCTGAGCTCTGCAGTAATGAGCTCAGTGAGGAGCTGCTGACTCTCACTGCAGGCTGCTGAGCAAACTTCGTTCAGCTGATACTCTGCAGGAGCCCAGAGCCCGGGCTGGTGAGTAGCAGGCCTGTACCTCTGTTAACCAAGGCTGATTTCCCTTCTGAAGCACTTTGTGGTGTCAGTGTGACAGCACTGTCCTCCCTGTGTACGTCTGCCAGTGTTTGAAATGCACTGCCTGTCATCAGTGGCTCTTCCCACCCTGCTGATGGTGACCTGGATAAACACCACTGCTGAACCCATAGGAGATGCATCTGTTCTCCAGTGGCTTCTCTGATGTAGTTTTCATTTACAGTTTTCATTTACTCAGTGCTCTTTTGACTCTCTGGTACCAATTTTGTAAGACTCTTATGTGGTACCATGTGAAACTCCCTTCCAGAAATCCTTCATCTGCACCATTTTTATCAAGCAAGACTGTTGAATCTAATTAAATGAGATGGGTTTGACAGGATCTGTATTGGGATTTCAGGGAGAACACTCTGTGATTCTGATTGATCACTATTAAATATTACCTCTAGAATTGTCTGCCTGCTCTTCCATTTCAAAAGACTCAACTCTCTGATCCCCACTGGAAATAGGGAATAACTGCTTATTGGGGATGAGTAAATAGTCTAATGACAACAGTGCTGTAGTGAGAATTTTGCAGAAAGGTGCAAATCCTGGTTTTAAGTGTCTGTCCCTGCTGAAAGGCTTGCATTATCAGTGAGATTGATGCAGTGATAAACTGGAAGCTACACATAGGAATACAGAATCTGTTCAGAGGAGCAAGTGCTCCTTTCAGAAAGAGACACTTAGAGAAGCCCAAGTAGACCTTTAGCTAAAATACTGAAATGCTTAGAAGAAACTTGGGCAGAGATGTATGCTTGTCTAGTTGGTTTTCCTGCACATGTTTCTTAAACAGTCAAACAAAAACTCTTCTGACATGAGAAGCACAGCTGAAGGGATGATCTGAAAACACAGAATTACCCACACAAAGAAGAACATTTGAGAAAGAGACAGGAATTTGAAGGGTCAGCACTGGCCTTGTCTTGTGTATTCGAGATGTCAGGTCTTCTTCTGTGGGCCGTATTAATGCCTGTAAGTTTGTCTGTAAAGGAAGCTGTAAAGGAAAAAAGTGTGTCTGTTTGATGCAGGCTTTTGTGCTTAAAATTTTGAAAAGAGCACAGCAATTCTTACAAATGTCACTAGGGAATCTCTGCCAGAGGAATACAACAGCCTGTTAAACTGTTGATTGGCATTAAATATATTTTTCAGTTTAGCCTAAGCAAATCTTTAATTAATGTAAAAGATTTTGGGGGGAAACACGCAAAAACAAATGCTGTAAGGTTGGATTCAGAGTTTTTGATGAAGGAATATTTGGAGGAAATACTTCTCAAGCAGTTTCTTTTTTCTTGGTGGATTGTACACATGTAAAGCACTCCTTGTTTTTTCCAATAGGATGTGTTCATTAAACTGAGAAAACACTATTTGCAGAAAAAATGTAGTTTTAGGTGTTGGAGCATAAACAGAGCAAGCCATAAGTAAGTGATTTTAGCTGGCTGTGTTCAGAGAGGGATTAATTTTTTAATGACTGCAAAGAAAAGAAGTAACAGGCTAATTCCTATTCTTACTCCTCAATTTCTTTTCAGATTAGGTGTAGCAGAAAATTAACTATTTTAACATCCTGCAGGACTGGCATTGAAAAACTTATCTTGGAATTGAAAAAGAGGTTCTTGTAGGTACATGTAACACTGAGGTCTTTATGCATCTTGATATTAATGTTGGTTGGTGCAAGAAAGAAGGAAATAATTGATAAATGTAGCTTAACCAGTGGTGTTTACCACTTGGCCCATTTTGAAAGAAAATGTTTGTGTGTTTTTCCTGAAATGACTGATCAGTGGCCTTTCCTTTCTAACAATCCTCTTCTCACTTTTCTTATGCTCCCTTCACAAAATCGTTTTTATGCTGTGCTGTTTGAACTCATTTGTCCAACCAGGGTCTGGAAGTTATTCTCATAAATATTGATTATAGCTTTTCATGTGACTATTGCCAGCGTGGCCCAAATACCTTATGAAAAGCCTGGAGCTGCACATGCTGCTTAGATTCTGTCAGTGAACTCTGACCCAAAATAATTGTCCCAAACTCAAGCTGAACTTCTGAGTAACATTATGATTTAAAAAGATCACTGAGTAATAGAACACTGAAAATATTAGAAACTTACTTTGGAACCCTTTGTGGGTGTTGGAAACTTCTCCAGTGTAGAATGTGCTTTAGAAAGTAAAGAAGTGAGCATTTAGAGTGTCGTTTAATAATGTTCCTTTATGAAAGAAGGAATTTTCTGACCTAGGTCAAAGCTTTTTGGACAGATTGTTTCCTTATGAGCATTTTTAAACAATGGTTATGTTATTAAGACTCTTGGCAAAAAGTCAGGTCAAGGAGAGGGAGGAGGATGGGGAAGGGTTTTGTGTGTAATCCAGTCAGAAGTTTGCAAGCTTGTTTTGGAGGATGTAGTGGAATTTTCTGTTGAATGGGAATTTTCTGTTAAAAACATAGGGCATAAAATTCCCAAAGACTTACTGAGAATAGTTGCACTGCTGTTTTCCAAATATGAATTTAATTTGGTTTCTTCGATTAAAACAAGATTCTGGATATGGGAACAAAACTGAGGTCTGAGACACGAGTAGTTTATTCTATCAGCTATAAGTTTACATTAAAATTTTCACACTGCTCTTTCATAAAATATGCCTGTTTAAAGTAAAAAACATAATGAAAGCTGTTCTTTTTGTTTAAATATTCAGTTGTGACTGGAAGAGAAGCTTTTTGAAATCTGTTATTATAGAACAGTATTATTAAAAGGCTTGCTGGTACCTCAGTATTGCAGACAACAATTTGGAAGTGAGTTTATGGCATCAGCTTTTTTATAAGGATCCAGGTGATGTCCCCTGTTGGTGGTATGACTGTGCATGCTGCCGAGCCCAAAGCTGTGTGGGAGTGCTAATATTCTCCTTTAGTCACCTTGTGCACTGATCTCTGCATGGGAGGACAAAATACACGGTTGTCTTCCCACCTCAGGGCAGATTTTAAGCAGGTGCTACCAGTTTGGTGTTCTGGGAATTCTTGAACCCAGTGGCTGCTTTTAAAAGTACAAGTGAAAACAGGCTGAGGAGGAGGAGTGAAAACAGGCTGAGGAGGATGCAGGGTCTTGTGCTTGGTTTGTGATCAGTGCTTAAAGGGTGCCTGTAAGAAAGATGGGAGACAACTTTTTTGGGACTTTTGTCATAGGACAAGGGGTGATGGTTCTAAACTGAAGAAGGGTTAATTTAGATTAGATGCAAAGAAGAAAATTTTTTTTACAGGCTGGTGAAATTCTGGCAGAGGTTGCCCAGAGGAGGTGGATGCCCCATCCCTGGAAACATTCAAGGCCTGGTTGGATGGGGCTCTGAGCAACCTGGTCGAGTTGAAGGTGTCCCTGCTCCTTGCAGGGGACTTGGACTGGACGACCTGGAAACATCTCCTCCAACCCAAACTGTTCTGCTTTGTTTTGCTACAGAGGAACTAAACTAGCCCATGCTTTCAGGTGGTTTAAGGGCTATTTATTCAGAATTAGAGTGAGGTATGACAGAGCCAAATAATCTTTCCAAAATAGTCTTCAAAGCTGGAATTTCTGATAGTTTCCTTCTGCCTCAAACACCCCTTCCCTGAGAGTTCCTGGCAGCAAGCATTTCTTCTTTCATTTTCAGAACTCATGCTAGTCTCCCTGCTGTCTACAATCACCTGCTTAGGATTCTTAAAACAAGATTCCTCATCTAACTTTTTCCTTCACTCTTCTTGTTCTCAGGATTTCGCTGTTTAGCTGCTTTAATCTCTTCCCTCCCACAATCCCAGCCTCTTACCCACAGTGTCATCAGCTGCTGTAGCCCTGCTGAGCCTGGCACTTCATTGGTCTTCCTGCTAAAGCTCCAGCCTCTGTTTCACAAACAGAACAAGTGTTTATTTATTAAAGGAAAGCCTTATCCTTGACTGGACCCTGAAAGCACAAAGATGTGTGTCAGGAGACAAGGATGGTATCAAGTGATGGCAAAACAGTTTGAAACTCAACGTTGCTCTTTACTTCGGAGGCCATAGGGAGTAGCTATCCCTGCACATCCAGCCCTTCTGCTGGGGGAATCCTCTGGGAGGGAGAGCGGAGCAGCACCGTGCAGGCAGCATTCCCTCTTCCCTGAGGGCAGCGCAAACAGGGAGAAGCACAAGGTGGGACAGGGATGGGGCGGCGCTTGGGACACGCCCGGGTTCCTTTGGCGGCCGCTGCAGCAGCGTGGGCAGCCCGGAGCGCTGCAGTGGGGGCTGCGAGCCGGCCCGGCCGTGCTGCCCTCAGTAGCAGCTCTGGAGGGCAGGAACTGCTCCTTCCTTCGTCGTTCCGGTCAGAAATGAGTCACAGGCACTTCATTTTGTGCAGGTCCACTTTGTAAATGGATGTGGTAGAAGCAAAGGCAAATGTTGCTTCAGGAATTAGAGTTTAGCCTAGATGGGACCCAACTATGAGCTGGGCGTTTAAAATGGATTTGAATGTGAAATCTGCTTCTTCTGTGAAACATAAGCTTCTTGATTTTCTCTTGGTTTGAGAAAATTATTTTAGGTTTGTCATGCAAACATAGTGCTGGAGCTGAGAATTCAAGGAACATTGGAAAAATGCAGAAGAATGATAATCTTATCTCAAAACTTTTATTGGAAGACTGATTTTGGAACTTGACAATCTGTTAAGTGACCCTCACAGAGGACACAGGACTTTCACAGTAATTTTAAAGATACTTTCTCTAATTTGTTTAATATTCTACTCTTCAGGTTACCTATGAAAAGAACAAGGCAAAGGGCAAGAAAACTGCCTGTAATTCTTAGATTTCATTCCTAGGTTTGAGTACATCTAAACTGCCTGTAATTCTTAGATTTCATTCCTAGGTTTGAGTACATCTAAACTGCCTGTAATTCTTAGATTTCATTCCTAGGTTTGAGTACATCTAAACTGCCTGTAATTCTTAGATTTCATTCCTAGGTTTGAGTACATCTAAACTGCCTGTAATTCTTAGATTTCATTCCTAGGTTTGAGTACAACTAAACTGCCTGTTTACTTCGAAAATGTTTATCGTAGGAAGTGAAACAATTTTGGAAACATGCCATTTTATCTTGTGACTTCTTCTTTTATATTCTTTTACAGAAGAGTGGAAAAAAAGGAAGTTGTACTCTGTCTTCTACAACATTTTGCAACAGTGGGGAAAGTGTTTCTTATTGTGCTGTAATATATAAATTAGCACAGTGTTATACCAAACTGAAGAAAATTACAAAACTAAGTTTCTACGCATGATATGTGTTTGTTAAAGCAAAGTATTTTATTTCTTCCTGGTAAACAATCCTTATTAATAAAAAAAAACCTATGACAAGATGGAAATAATTGGAAATAATTATTTGATAGATTTTGTTTAATAAATGTGGCTTATAAGAGGAAATTTATGTGGGTTTGAAGAGAACAAAAAGGATTACTGTTTTAGGAGTTCCATACTGATGCCCAGAAATGGAGTCAGGGATTGCAGAAGCTCTAAAACAAGGAACTGAGAAAGGAACTGAATTTATTTGTAATGTTATTATGAGTTCCTCCTTTTGAGGAATAAAAGTGAAGCCAGTGGATTCTGTCTGGGTAATTGCTAACTTTACTAGTCTGTGATGTAGCTGCTTCACCCAGTGTAAAAGTTTCACAGTTTGACACACTTGTCTGCCCATGTGGCCAGTTTAGGGTATCACAGCATGGCAAGGCAACTGCTACAGACATCAGTACATTCCTTATTGCTTTGAAAAGGGGTGACCAAAGCACCGAAATTCAAATATCCTGAATGCAAAGAAGACAGGGGAAGTTGAAAGCTTGACTTAACAATGACTTCATGAAAAGTGCTCTGGTAGGCCTGTGGAGGCTGGGATAAGGAGAAGGGTAAGCAGAAGTAACATTAGTTGGAATTAATTATAAGATGCTCATAAAGTGATTTTTTTTCTTTTTAATTTATTTTTCCAAATTCTAATACAGTTTCTGCATTTTTCTTCCCTACCAGTATCCCCTTATGTTTGGACTGATCCTGGCATTCTGCTGGTGTTCTTTGGTTTGCTGTAGTCGAGTTTATATGGGAATGCATTCAATTTTGGTAAGAAAATAATCTAATCTACTACTAAACTTCTGTTTTAATCCTGTTCTCATTTTATAAGCTTCCATCACTTCAAAGGTTTTAGAGTGAAATAATTGTATATAGATATATTGGTTTTGAATGTCCTACCATATAGAAACAGAACACTTATATTTCTTCAGCAGAGAAAGTGATAAAATAGCTAAAAGTGGCTCTCACACAACTTATACTTGTCTTTTATAAACTCAGTCCATGATTGAAAGTTAAGAGGTGTTTAATGTAATTTTTTAGTGCAGAAATTGATGACTGCTCTAAAGTGCAGACTAAATTTTCCTCTACAGAGTAGAAATCATTTTGAAGAATGAGAAAATGGCTGTCAATGTTCACTCTACAGCAGCTGCTCAAAGCATGGGCATTTTGCAGTGCCACACTATATGCCAGGGTTTCACTTATCAGAGTTTCTAAAACCAAAGATAACAAAGTTGTCATCTTTGAAAAAGAAACTCCTTTATTATACAGGATTAAACCCACAAACTGAAACATAATGTGTGCAATGTAAAAATGAGCAAACAAGAACAGTACAAAGTGGTAACTGGAATGCAAGACTGCTAATGAGGATGGCTAAAGATGATTTGAGGATCACATGCTAGAAGGAGAGAAGTTAACAGACAGAAAAGAGTAAGCCTGGTGGGGTGTAGAAAAGCTGGTAGATGCACACAGTGTAAAAGGAGCATGTGAAAATAAGGCAGCTCAGAAAAACTGAATGACATTTTTGCATTAGTCATTAGGAGGCTTCCCAAGCTAGAACCACTTATGTCAAGGATGATGTGGTGGACTGGTAGCTCAGCTGACACATAATGTCTTAGAGCAAAGTCATGCAGCAAACAGTGAGCAGACAGGGCTGTTCAGCAGTTTCACACCCAAGTCCTCTGTAGTGTTTGAGGGAATACAGTTCACCCTGTGTTGCCTGCAGTATACATCAACCATGGTGCTTATGGTTGGGGGGAATGGGCAAATAAAGCAAAAAGTTATTGTTGCTTCAGAAATGAGCAAGTCTGACATTTATATCAGTCAATTTTATTAGAACTTTTATCAAGCATCCAATTAGTGGAAGCAAATAAAACTGATTCATTGAAGATGGAGGAACACAAACCCTGCTGATTGCAGTCCTACCTCCTGGCTCATGTGGAAGCATGAAAATGAAGGCAGTCCACTTTCTGGTGCTTGGATTTCACAAATGCTTCCTTAGCTACTAAAGGTGACAAAAGTTGCAGAGAATCCTATGCAGCTCTGGGAATTAATCAACAGCAACTGAAATTTAATGCTGAAGTAAAAAATAATTAGAGTAACCTTGTAACTAAGAAAAGACCTTTTAAAAACTGATAAAACTGAAAATCAATTACTAAGCCACAGAGGTTATTTCTTCCTCCTTTAATATTTGAACCATTGTTAATCCTGAAGCTGGAGTGGGAAATTGAAGCTGCTCTAATGCCTGGCTGCAGGGGTCCTTGACTGCTGTACCAGCTGCTGCTGCTGCTGCCAGCGAGCCCATGTACTGGCACCCAGGCCCTTAGAGCTCCTGTGGAGCTGTTTCAGCAAACTTAAGTTGGCAGAACATATTTAGCTGGGCTGGATTTGTGCTGACTGTAGGCTGGAATGCCCTGGCCCTGGACAGGGACCAATGTTGCCAGCAGATAGAATCACAGAAGAATCACAGAGTAGTTTTGGGTTCAAAGAGTCCTGTAAAGGTCATCTAGTCCCAGCCCTCTGCAATGAGCAGGAACATCTTCAACTAGAGCAGGTTGCTCAGAGCCTTGTCCAACCTAACCTTGAATGTTTCCAGAGACAGGGCGTCCCCCACGTCTCTGCACAGCCAGTGCCTCATCACCCTCACTGAAAAAAATGTCTTCCTTATACCTAGTCTGAATCTACCTTTTTTTAGTTTAAAACCATGTCACAACAGGCCTTACTAAAAAGTCTGGGCCTGCAACTTTGATCAAGGAGCATTTGATCATAACTTCATTCATGATGTGGTCAGGATGCAGGTGATTTGTTAATAGGGGATCAAATGCAATTCCTTACCTTTTCTTTAACATAAAAAAGATTTGTCCTTGTAAAAGGGAGAAGGTAGCACTCCATAAGTTGCTTTTAGCAATACAGCAGCTAGGCTTGTATTCTTGCTAATGTAACAAGTTGTTTTTTTTGAAATAGTTATTACACTGAAACCATATCTTTCTCTTCAACAGGATGTTATTGCTGGATTTCTGTATGCTATTCTTATCTTGGTTGTCTTCCATCCAGTTGTGGATCTGATTGATAACTTCAACTTAACTTACAAATATGCACCCCTAATTATCATCAGTCTCCATTTGGCCCTGGGCATCTTCTCTTTCACTCTGGACACGTGGAGCACGTCGCGGGGGGACACGGCTCAGATCCTGGGCTGCGGCGCGGGCGTAGCCTGCGGCTCTCACGTCAGCTACGTGATGGGTCTGCAGCTGGATCCTCCTCCCCACACCTTACCTTTGTCTCTGTCCTCCCTGACCGTGACTGTGTTTGGAAAAGCCATACTCAGGTTGTTGGTCGGAGTCATCGTTCTGTTGCTGACAAAAGTGGCCATGAAAAGAGCCACGATTCCTCTGGCCTGTCAGCTCTTCCGCATCCCGCAGGGCGACGTGCGCAGAGCCAGGCAGCGCATGGAAGTGGAGCTGCCCTATCGCTACATCACCTATGGCATGGTTGGCTTCTCCCTCATGTTTGTTGTTCCTTGCCTCTTCCATTTCATTGGGCTCTCCTGATGCAGTTCTGTCGCTTCCAACGGGGAGAGCAGAGCTCGCTGCCCTTCGAAGAGGTGCACTGGGTTGCTGAGGGAAGGCCGGCCAGCTCGGCTGCGGCAGCGTCTTCACGTGAACAGCAATACAAAGCAGGCAAAGCATTTAAAGGGCTTTGCACATCTCTGGGGATGGCTTGGGGCCAGCGCTCAAGGATGAGTCCAGGAGAAGTGCTGACCTCTGTAAATGCTGTGTCTGGACTTACTGCTGTAACCAAGTCTGTGTGTGTGTGATGCAGTGACTGGATCTGGGATGGCTGCCAGTCTGTACCTGTGTACGTGACACCAACACAGCTCATCAGAAGGCTCCATTCACGATCTGTTTGCCATTTCATGGTTAGTTTTTCAAGTTGTTGGACCATAGACTGTTAAATTTGCTTTCTTCTATTCTTTCCTGAAGTCTTGCTTCAAGGTATTTCAGCTAATAGCTATTTCTAATGGACCAAAGTTGTAATGAGGTTGAATTTTTCTAAATAAACAAGTAGAAGCCTTTTTGTTTAGCCCCCTTTGCAGAGAAAAATGTCTGGATTAGCACTGGTAGATATCACTAGAGTATATGTAATTCAGGTACTGTATTTTATGGTTTAATAACTGTGCCTTTCTGTTGCTAAATTTAAAAATGCCATATATACTGTGATGTAAAAATGCCTAATTTTATTGAAAATCCTGTGTAATTAGGCAAATATTTTAAAATGTTAGGTTGTCCATGTTGCTGACACGGTTCAAGTTAACCAGAAAATTCAGTTTTTCCTGATCAAAATTGCATAAATGAAATGACCCAGGAATTGTGTCCTTGAGCTCGAGATACTGTAAATGAACAATAGCCCCTTTTGTAAGTATTTTTAATGTGTATTGTAAGTTACTGCAAGAGGATATATTTTTCTGGAGATTGTTTATACAGTGGATGGATATTCAAAATTAATTATTTAAACATATAAACAATAAAACCACCCCATTCTGCAAAGAAATGGGCTTCACTTGTTATTCCAAACTAATCTAGAAGGACCACTGCTTTTAGGTAGTTGGTTAGAAAATATAATCCTTATTCTAGAAAAATATATGTATTTTTATGCATTAACTACTATATTTAAAGGTGATAATCACTTTTACCCAATTTAGATAGCTATAACAGAATGTAATGATCAAATTAAATTTATAATAATTCTGATTGACAGATTGTGAGCAGTCAAGACAGGATGGTCAATGCATGAACACTTTGTGATGTCTGAATTTTACAGGATTTTATTATGTACTTTTGAGCTTTCCATGGTCCTTTTCCCTTCAAGTGTAATTTCATGTGCCTTTTTTCTGTTTCATTTTGTCTTGTTCATGTGTTCCTGATCTGTTCTTTCCGTGTCAGGAACAGTTATTGCAGGAAGTGCTGTCTTAGTGTCTGCACAGACACAAATGACTTCATTTTGTATTGGACATGTTTTTCAGGAAAAGCATAATTTGGCTGGGAAATACGGTGATTAGATAGAATATACACAGCTTACATTTTTTGTAAATAATACTTGGGTTTGGAAGGGTTTTTTTTTTTTTGTGTTGGAGATCATCTCTCCAAGTTGTTACTATGTAGATTTACAAAATGAACTTCACTTTCTTTGAAGCAGACAAATGTGGTACGCTGGCACCAGGTGATGTGAAAACCCAACTTTTCTGGTGCATTTCTCCAGTGCATGCTCAGTGCACTGCTATGAATGTATTCAAACTGAGGTATTCAGAACTGAGAGTGTTAAACAACTCCTGTAGCTGCAAAGACCTTACCCAGTAGAAAATGGTTGGCTTGTTTCAGTGCACACTTCTGGATTTGATTTATCTCTCTGTTCCTCTTTTGCAGTTCAATGCTGCACATGCAGTAAAAGGTAAATTTGTCTTCTGAGGTTTTGAGAGTGGGATTTCCACTGATTTGGCTTTGCACACCAAAATAGCCATTAAATAAATAGCTGGGGGAATGTACACAAAATGCCTTATGCTTAAAGCCCTGAGCAAGTGGTGTAGTTTCAATCATATTAAATTAGTCTGAGGACTAGTGAAAATAATAGGATAACTTTCTCTGAAATTTAGGGTATATTCTCCTTAAATATCTTAGCTTTACAGTTTATAGCAAAAAATATTTAAATTCTAGAACAGAAAAAATAAATGAACAAAACTAATTTTTAAAGGTACCTATTAGACTGATAGAAACTTCAAGTTTACAGCATAAGGAGTGTAACTAAAGCTGTCTTTTCCACCTGTGCTTGCTCTCTTGTAGTATTAATGGAACATGAGATGTACTGTGGAGGATCTAGGAGGAGTGAAAAAGATTACACACAGGCAGAGCTTTCAGCAGGCTAAGGAAAATTGCACTGTAGCTTATTCTACTGTTACTCATAAATATGTTTTTTATATTTTTATACATTACATTGAGTAACTTCAAAATGTTATGTACCATGTAGTAGCCAGGATATGTACATCAGAATGTTTGCACAGCACCTTCACCACCTACTGAAGTTTACATGAGAGAGTTTTACTGTTCTATATTCCTGTTTATAAGGCTCAAGAGGGCAGTTAGCACAAAATGTCATGCAATACTGTTAGGGAATACAGAATCACAGAAACGCAAATGCTTAAAAATCCAACTTAAGTATTTGTACTTTAGTATAGTTTTGTTTACTAATAAACTAAGATTCCTTGGAATTGGGCATAACAAAGCAGCAGGTAAAACTGGAGCACTTTCTTTGCCCTAACCTATTCTTAGAGTTGAACATGAAAAATGTTTCTAGTATGAGCATCAGCTGGTACCAAATTATTTATAAATAAATTTAACATAGCTTTAAAAGATAGTTAAATGTCTTTGCAGAGGGACAGTATGCTTGAAACCCTTCATGAAGTGGTGCAAAACCATACTGCTAGTGAACTCCCTCAGTTCCAGACTGTCTAGTCCTTAAGAGAGAAATAGTATTATATAGAGGAAGATATAAATGCACATTTGTTACAAAAAGCTGCAGGTTGAAGTTGTCCTGTTTAATTACTGTATGAAATAAACCTTAAAACCAACAGGCAGGTAAGCAGTAATTTGGAACAAAAGTCTGTTTCCCAAGAGGCTGAAGAGACACAAATTAGGCTGAGGCTGCCTTAAACACAGGAGCAGGATTTTTTCTGACCTCACCTTCAGTCAGAACTGCCATGTGCATTGCATCTTGGGTGAGTTTTAGAATCCATTGTTTCGGAAAATCGTTTCATGTTTATAACAAGGTGTTACTTTTGCTTTCTCCTGTGTGAAGCTTTTGGGTCTCTGGAGGGGGAGAAGCTAGTTGAAGGTAAATTGGCAAACCAAAGGGAGGAGTTGTGTTTAGTTTATTTATTTGGGATTTTTTTAAGGTTATGTACAGCATTTCTCCTGAAAAAAACCCCAGAAAGATGCATTTCTTTTGAAATGGCATCTCTAAATGTGATATGTGGCTTTTGTGTTGTTTATTTTTTTTTTCTTACCAGAACAGTGTTAAATTGTCTGGATTTTAAAGCTAATATGTTTTCCTTTGCTTTTGTTTTATTACTGCTCTCAGCACTTTTAACTCCATTTCTTGCTTATTTCTGAGGGAATGTCCAGAACTTTTGTAAACAATTGCTACTTATGTGAAGATTGTAATTTTGAACTTGTAAATACTTAAGGGCTGTTAGTAGCTGTTAGCTGCAAAATACATAAAAACAAACCCTTGCATGCTGTAAGTAAATACATCTGTTGTGCTAAAAGTTGTTTCTGTTTCAGTATTTGCTTTCTCAATACAAAATTGAGGTTTTCCACCAGAAGATATTTCGTAAGTCAGTGGTGTGAAGGGGCATTGCTGTCAAACTCCTGTTAACTTTACTGGGAGTTGTGCACCTGCTTCCTTCCACATCGCTGAGAGTGAACCCTGAAGGGCAGGAAGGGCAAGTCCACCCTCTGCCCTGTTGCAGGCATCAGTGTGTGGAGTGACAACCTTCCAAGGTGTGAGTGGGAGAGCCTTGCTTTTGAGATCTGAGATTGTGCTTGTTAAAATCACACTTAGCCCTGTCTTTACACAACTTCTGAAGGGCTTAAGTTGGAAGCCCTTTCTCAGTAGCTGGAACTGGCTCCACATTTGTAACACTTCATGGATGCTTCCCCCTCTGTACCAGAACTGTGTGAGTAACAAGACCCCAGAATAATGTCAGGAGATCAAATGATGAGAGGAGAATTGGTTTCTTGGGGTATTGTGACTCAACTTACTGTAATTGATTCTTGAGTGGTTTTTGGGTCTAATGTAGAATGTTTAATGGTTATACAATTGATTTCTGTATTCTACAAACAGCTTTGAGGAAACTAAAGTTTTTGTGGGAGGAAGTCTTTATTGATGACTTCATGCCAGAACTTTATTCCAGAGTAAAGTTTAAGTGGCCTTTTTGTTTCAGGAAAAAAAAGAAATAAAAGCCTGTTTTAAAATTTACTGTAAATTATATAGTTGTCAAATTGATAGGTTAATTGGGTCACTAATGTTGTTCTTCTTGCAATACTTCTGGAACAAAGGCAGTCAAAGGTGAATTTGGAAACAAAATGTGATATTGTGTGGCAGAGGACAGCATTTTAGGTGCTCTCTAAAAAGCAAATATCACATGCTGGTTTTGAAGCAAATCTAACCATGCATTAGAAAAATTTCTTTGCACTCCATTCTGCACCAGAAATTATTTGCTTGTTGGCAAGAGACCTTTTAACAGAAAGAAGGAAAGCAGTATGTGCTTGTAATGTGTGATCAGAAATTGTTCCTGTAGGATCCAAAGAGAATGGAGAGTACATGGGATAATACTACATTAAAGATACTGACCAGGAAATGTAAATAAGAATTCCCATCAAGTTGGAGAATTTTTTTAGTCACTAAACTTTGACTAAATTAGTCACTAAGATTTCCCACAAGATTATTTTTGTTAGAAAATGTAATGAAAGATAAGAGTGATATTACTGAAATGGAAATAAGATCTTAAGACAATGCTAGATGTCTAAAGTATCCAAACTGAAAAAGATCAGTTCAGGAGCAAGTAACGGGAACAGTAAGAGCAGAGTCTGAGGGGGATTTTGTATTAAACTTCATGCACTTAAAAATTCTGCCAAAATTTGGCTTACACTTGATTTATATGAAATCTGTAGTACTATATATATATAAAATATATGGTGTATTGGAGTTTTTTTATGTATAGATTTTTTTTTTCTGGTTACTGCATTACCTGATAAGAGGAACTGTTGCTAAACTACAAACCAGCTTTGTGTGTTTAAAGTAAGGCTGTATGTCAGCAATCTTTTGGGAAATAATGCAGTTGTAACCCATTCTCTCAACCTCATGGAGAACTTGATTTAAAAAAACCCAACTGAGATGCAAGCCCTGAGTTAGTTGAGGATCACATAAAGGTTGCTGTATAATAGTGTATAACTGATGTTTTAAAAATTAATACATCAGAACTTTTTGTTACACTGTTGTTTGATGATTTTGTACTCATTGTACACTTTCTGCAGTTGTCAACTAATATTTAAGCTTATATGGATTGGTAACTGAAGTGTCTGACCTCATCTGCAATGAGTGGGTAATAAACTACTGTTGGATTCAGTTGTGGTTTGTTGTCTTTATTCCTTTCAGTGCTCAGGGACATGTGGTTGGACACCTACCACAAGTGTAAAACACTGGTCACAAGAAAACTTAGTCATAGTAGCATATAACAGTCATTGTTACAACAATATTGTCTTCTAAGATGTGGGCTTTAGAGGCAAAAGTTTAAGAAAAATGATGAGGAAATACCAAAATGGGAAATTTGTTCCACTGCCTTAAAATCTGGGCTGTTTAGTTTCATATACTGAATACTAAACCAAGCTACTGCTGAAACTACAGAGAGACCGAAGGTGTACCTTTCTGTAGCCTTTGTCACTTGTTGTGTGCTGATAGATGGATGTGGAAGCATCCCTTACCCTGACTGGCAGGAGATTTGCTCTCTGGAAGTGCCTGTTGTGGGGAAGAGGAAATAGTTTCAGCAGTTGTGGCACTACTGCAGTTTGGGTTTCCAGCAGATCTCTGATGGCTGCTTTGGCCTGCGCTGCAGGGTCGGTGTCAGCAGACAGCCCAGTCCTCATTTCCTCACAGAAACCACCACACCACCTTCTGTCCTGCTGGGTCCCTTCCTGCTTCCTTCTGTTCACTCCCAAATCTGCTCTGAGAATCGGCCAGTTGTGGGTACCTTTTTTCCCAGATTATTGAATATCTGCACATTTTCATGGAATGTATGTAAGCAGGTATTTGCATGAGCTTTACTTCTTAGTAAAGCAGGATAAGTGAAGAATACTGCTCGTGTCAAATGCTGTGGGTTATGTTTTACTGTGGTTCCAAGATGCTTTAGTTGTTATGTAATAGACAAGTGTGGGTTCATTTGTGTACTTGTATTAACTTTAGTCTTAAGTTACTTGGAGAAGTGTAGCAAAAAGTGTATTAGTGAGCACAGCTCTTGCTTCCTCTCTTCCTGCAGTTGCACAACACCCAGTGAGAGGTCTGAGCAGCTGAGTGATGTCTCTGAGAGGTGTTGCAGAACATGGCAGAGGAGATGCAACTGCCCCTTAAAAGGAAGCTGTGGGGCCATTCCAGGTCCATTTATTGGGCACTGCTCAGTGTTCTTTCTTGTTTTGCTAACTGGGAATATGTATGGGTACAGTGAACAAGACTGTACTTTTTGCTTAACATAAGAACTCATCCTTCATGCTCAACAAATCTACAACTTGCAGAGATTGCTGTCTTTTTTGTTTGTTTTTGTCCTTGCAGAGCTGTCAAAAATATAACCAGAATGTTAATTCCAAGGATCACAGAAATATACAATCTTTTGGTGATTTAGTTCTAAGTTTCAAGATAACTTTCAAGATGCTGAGACAAAAACAAATAAAATCATTCAAAGAAGCCCAGAAAGGATAAACTCAAAACAATATACACGATGAAAACCTCAACGAATGTAATTAAATCACATCATTGATGGTGAGATTTTAGTTCTCATTCCACTGATACTTGTAACTGTTTGTGGTCTTTGCTGAAGAAACGGTTTTAATCTAAGTCCTTCTAATTAAATCTTTGTTCCCAAAGGAAATCTCTGGTCCCCTGCTTCATAAAATGACTCATATGTGCTTGGTCTAATTCTTCATTGTAAATGAAATAATTTTGAAGGGATTTTGAGTAAGCATTCTTCCTCTGCTTAAACAGCTGATGGAGCTTAATTGGCAGACTCATGGCAGTTCTAGTTTGTGCCATGAACTGAAACCAGAAAGATGTAACTGGATCAGTCCCTCCTGGCCAAATTTTACTGATAACTAAACCTGCACAGACCTGAGATTTGAGTCTTCCTCAGTTGTATATTGTTTATTGCTCCTTCCATAGACTTTTAGATCACAAGAGGGAAGCAGATACAGAACAGCATAAACTTTTCCAGGTAAAAATCATCTGTAATCAGTTTAGCTCTGATTTACATATGGATTGTCTAATTTGATTTGATTTTCTGCTTGCTAATTACTTCACAGAAAGTAAAAGCAAGTTCCTGCCCAGAAGCTTAAACCTGCAGTGCACTGGGAATTGTCTCTTCCTCCTTTTTTATACATTTTAATAGAGCCTTAGTCTGTGAAGAAGTATTGGATGTGGAGATAGTTTTCTTTTTTGAAGGATTTTCTTATCACCCTCTTAATTGCCAAATATTTATTACACCTGTTATTATTGACTTAACTGAATGCTCTGGCTTTCTACAGGTGACATATTCTGACCCCATGCAATAACTTTTCTGGATGGTGTGGCAAATCCTTGGTGTACAGAGAAGTGGTTTTGGTGCATGGCTTTTAGGATTGCTTTTATGTTCCTCTGATGTTCTGACCCTCCCTTCCCCTCCTGGGACTGATAGTTTGTTGTTGTTGCTCAGGTTATCTGCTATGGTAGCTGGAGAACAGTCCATTGCCTGTCCTAATTCTAATGGACTTTGATTGCAGGTAGTCTCAGATTGGAGTTTGTGGGTGGATTCAAACCCCAAAACAAACCCCCTAAGTTTGTTTTCTGAAAGTTCTTTTCCCCTTAAGTGTGGAAGGCTGATTTAATGCAGTAGCTTAGCAAGCATAAGAAGAAAGCACATTCAGCTTCCATGTCAGTTAAAAAATTCCCATGAATTATTTAACCCATTGCATGTTTGATCAGCTCTCCTGGTATGGCAATAACCTTATGTGGGTGGTAATTCCTGCTGTAGAGAGTTCAGTCCTGGTGGCTGATCAAATCCACAACTGCCTTGGGAAGGTTGCCAAAATCATGCCTGCAATGAAGAATTCCTTTGCAATTGCTTACCTCGTGCTGCTAGGCAAGGGATATAATCATGTTTGCCTCGTGCAGAATGATTAAGTTTCAGAACATGATGACCCAGATGTCTACGAACTTGCAAAGATTTTTAAACTGAAAACTTAGAGAGGCTGTTTCCTCTGCTCCACTGTATGCAGCAGGTACTTTAATCCTTTGGTGATTTACTGTTTGCAGCATTATTCATGCTGTAGTGCCTCCTCATTGCTTAGTGGTCATTGCTGTGGCTGCAGACGCTGAAACTGTAAATTAAATAAAGCTTTTACTCAAATTGACACTTTCAGCTTTAAGAGAGAGAATATTTTCTCTGAGCTGATGATGATGGGACATAATCCTTTCTCTGATCGTCTTTAGTAAGGTTTGAAAGTGTAAATGTTGCTAATATCTTTAAGACAGTGGTAAAAGCACAGAGTCAACAGGTCTGGCATTCAGACTGCTTGCATACCGATGGTAATTAGCACTGCACTGTGCTTGCCTTGCAGCAGCTCAGTTCTTTCCTGATGCACTGGCCCTGTGTCACTGTTGGGATTGTGTCTAGACTTCAGGCTGACTAACCTCACTAGTGTGTAGCTGAGAGAAAAATAATAAATGCTTATGGTCAGATTTGGCTCTTTTCACTGAGTGGCCTGTTCTGGCACCTTTTTTAAACCTCTGGTTGCAGAGTTTTCTTTCTTGTCAATGCAAATGAATGTCTGTTTCAGAATTTATATACAAGCCACTTCAGAAGTTATACAAACACTCTATCTGACCAACAGTTCTGAAATACTTGTCTGATCCAATGACCTAGTGCTGAACTTGGACTTTTGGGAGGCCAGTCTTCTGTAAGTGATCTCAGTGTCAACCAGTTTCAGTTGGGGTTAGGAGGACAGATGTTGAAGTAAAAACTTGTACAGCACCTGGAATCTGACAAATGCACTTTCTCAAGAAATTGCCCCTCCCAAAAGTCAGTAAGTGGCAGATCTGAGCTCCTTGTAATGCATGCCTTTTGTATTTAGGAACCTCCCACGTGGGTGGCTTGATTGAGCTGCTTGGGAGAAGCCAGGAAGAAGGGTAATGGCTCAAGCTCAGCTCTCCTGTTTTGCCTCTGTACAACCACAAACAGAACTGAGAATGTGTTATGTGAACTGTGCACTTTGGGTGCCCTCTGCTACCCCACAGATGGAAGGAACCCAGCTTGATCTTTCCACTTCGGGGAGGAATCAAGAATTCTCACCATTAACAAAATGGCCAATAAAAAAAAAAAAATTCAATATGTACAGCCCTAGGAGGGGTGCTCAGGTGGTGAGGATGACCAGGAAAACAGAAATACTTATCTGCAGCTGTTTCCCCACCTGCACTATGCCTATCCACTCAGCCTCTTGGGGATAGTTACAGCAAACAGTTGGGGAGGCTGAGGAGGAGCCTTCAGTGCATGGCCCAGTTTTCTTCTTTCAACAGGATCCAATATAAAATCTTAACCTGGCACCCTGTGCAGGTCATGGGAAATTGTGAGCACTGTTACCAACAGCAGCATTATTAAAATTAAGAATTGCTGCAGCAAGGAGATGAGGGATACAGCTCTGTGACTGCAGGATGAAGGAAGTTATCTTAGGTTATGTGAAGTCAGGTACTGCTAACTCTGAGCTGACCTCTAAAAAATTGTGTCCTTACCCAGCAACTTGACTTTGCAATCAAATTTCTTGTTATTGTACTATGTAATTTGAGTATACAATTTAATCAGACTTTGATTTTGGTTTATTAAATGCTTATTCAGCACTAACTGTCAATTAAGCATTGAAGTACCTTCAGTATATTCCAAAACTGGATTATCATTAATCATAATAAATTTGCCTCGTTTCTACATTTTGTCAAGTTCTGCAGATAGAACTGCAAAAAAAGTGATGGAGAGAAGTTTGCCAGCTGCTCACTCCCCCTTTTCAATTCTCATCTGTTTGCTGGGGATAAGTGAAAGCAATGATCTGTACCTTACAAAGAAATTAAAAATAAACCCCTTTCTCCAGCAAATCACATTACCTTCTGCTACTTCAGCTACAGGAATCTGCTGATGGAGTTATGTTCATTGATCCCTGATATGTAGCACTTTGTCTGCGTGCACATAGAAGCTAATTACAAGTTGTTAATACTGAAAAAGTTGGTATAGGTAGCCAAAATAAACTGCCACAAGAACAACCTTGGCATATTTGGTAGATGCAAACACACAGCAAAAACATTCTCATCCTAGACAACTTGCTGTTTGACTTCTTGATCTCTGTCCTACAGTACTGACACTGAAACTCAGATTTGTTTAGACTCCTTTCCTTTCTTTTAAGGTGGGGATCTTGAAGATTCCTTTCTCAAAATATATTTTATGTCTGTAAAGTAACTGTGAAGAGTTATAAGTGGTCTGTGGAGCATCTGCTGTGCAATCCCTTGGTGAACTTTACAGCTGCATTTCTACCCATGTTACTCTGTGACTCAGCAGTGTTGGGGTGCTGTCAAAAAAGTGGTATTTTCTGTTAATGTAGCTGGATTCATCTGGGAGCACTGGACACCAAATCCTTGGCTGCAGAACTGTGTCATTCCAGTTGATCTTGCAGCTGTTTGAGCAATGAGCAGAAGGTATTTGATGAATTTGTGGCAACTGCCCTGGGAAACTCAGATGAAAAACTACCCACTGAAAATATTGTAATAGTGACATTTGCAATACAGCATTATAATGCTTATTGTGTCTTCAGTGAAATCATCTGCCTCCTGTTTGGAAATCTTCAGAACCACTCCCACCAGTGTGAGCAGAGATTAGTTCTGGGTGACAGCTCTGACAGGATGAGGCTTCACAGTGAGGGAAGGGATTTACTATGAAAACACTAAGTGTGTAATTTGGGTTTTTGTGCTTTGATGTCATGTGTTGAGATATTTTTCTATGTTCAGTGCACTGGGCAGAAAAAATGGCCCCTAAATAACTGTTAAGAAGTAAAAATAAACAGAAAAGGGGCACTTTTTCATTGGTCTGTCCTTGGTGATACCTGTTTGGCTGAAGGGTTCAGTGAGCTGTGCACCTGTGACTCCTCAGGAATACAAGTACCTGATTCTAATAAACTCATCATGGTATTGCAGAGTGATCAAGAGAGGGTAATCTCTTCTCACAGAAAGATAATCACATTTGTAGGAATATAATACGTTATTTATGTACCTACAAAAATAGAAGTAGTAAAAATAACTAATACTGGAGCATGTAGAATTAGAATTTTACACACTACCAGTGGCAGGCAACTGAAGTTGTCAGTACTTTGAAGTATCTTTTGATTGGCTTTCTGCTTTAAGGTGGCCATTAAACTGAGGTAGTGCTTTTAAACAAGGTGTGCTTTTTATGCTGCTATGTGGTCACTGTCCATGTAACTTGACCATGGCACTGGGTTTAAAGCTCTTTTCAATCCTGCTAGAAAAATAGTCAGTTCAAATGCTTAGACTTCGATTTTTTTTAAAAAAAGGAAGTCCAAACTAAGCTAATGTAAATATTTTCATGTTTACAAGTATTTTAAAAACGTGATTTATTTAGTTATCCATGATATTGGTAGTATCATTCACAGCGTTCATCAGAAAGGACCACAAAGGGGATTTCAATTGGTACAAAAATAAAGGTATAAATTATTTTTCTCACTGACTAACATCTATCTAAGATTATGGACTAATGCAGTACTCATCGGGGCTGAACAGTACATTCAGAGTAGAACAAGGAATTCTGAATTATAAAACTTGGGGCAATATTAAACAAAACATTAAAAGAAGCAAATGTCAGTTGTGCTATCTTCCTTCTAATAGCCTGTATGTGAAAGCCTAGTAAAGGGTAACTAAAAAAAGAAAGAAGAAAAAACTTTTTGTAAGTTTAATTGAAAAAAAATAAGGATCAGAGAAAATCTAACCTCAAGCTCAAGGAAAAGGAAATCTTATTAACTAATCTTTCTCGTGTTCCTGCTTTGCTGGAGGATGGAGCTCTGTGTGCCACGCCTGCCCCTCTCCATCTCCCACACGCCATCTCCCTGTGACAGCGCCGTGCCAGGAGCACATTCCCGTTTCCGTCTCCTCCCGCTCCCGCTCCCTTCGCGCTGCTCCCGGGCCCGCGCGCCGCCGCCGCCATGTCCGAGCGCGCTGCCGCCCCGGGGCGGGGCTTCCTTGCGGCAGCCAATCAAATCGCGGGGATGGGCGGGAGGCCACGCCCTCTTCCCCTTTTGCGCCAATCCCCTTCCTGTGCGTCGCTTCCTTCCCCGCCTCCGGAGACGGAAGATGGCGGCTTCAGCAGCCAATGGGGGGCCGGGGAGGGCTCGGGGGCGGAGCTTGCAGGCGCGGCACGGCGCGCACGCGGTGCCGGCCGGGGCGGCCCTGGGGCAACGGGACGGGGACACCGGGAGCGGCCGGGGTAAGGATCCCGGGTCAGGAACACCGGCAGGGACCCTGGAGCGGCCGGGATAAGGAACCTGGGTAAAGAACACCGGCAGGAGCTGGGGCAGGGAGCCCGGGTAAGGGACACTGTGGAGATCGGGATAACGATCCTGGGTAAAGAACGCTGGGGGGCTGGAAGAGCGACCTGGGGTGAGGAACCCTGGGCTAACCTGGGCAAGGACCCCGTTGAGGGGCCGAGGCAGGGACCCCGGATACAGAGCGTGTTGGGGGTCGGGATAGGGCTCGTGGGTGGGGAGCACTGCGGGGGCCGGGATAAGGACCCCCGATAAGGAGCCCTGGGCCGCGGGAGGCTCGCTGGGGTGCGGACGAGCCGCGGGCGGTGCTGTGGGGAGCCACGGGCGCTGTGCCCCTGAGGGGCCGCCTGTGGGGGGTTCCGGGCAGGGCGTTCCCTGCGGCGGCCGGGGGAGGCCGGGGCCGGGGCCGGGGCTGTCCCCGCGGGGTTGTGCTGCGGCAGAGGGGAGCTGTCCACGGCGGGGCTTGGGCCGGGAGAGCAGCGGCCCGCAGGTGCCCCAGCGCCCTCCCTGCCCCCGGGCCATCGGGGCTGTTCTGCCTTCCCTCAGCGCTGCCTGTCCTGTTCCCCTCAGGCCGAGCTGGAGCATCGCTGGCTTTGCTGACCAGCGGTGCTGCGTCGCTGGCGAGACGTGAATCACAACGCTGGACTTGCGCTGTGAGTTTATCCCGTCACCCAGCAAACTCTGGAAAGGCCCTCTGGACAGGGGACAGAGAGCTGGCGCTGGCCTGATCACCCTTTCTGCAGCAGCTTTGGTGCTGTGTCTGGCGGAGACTGGGCTGGGACAGAGCCGGGTATGAGGTCAGTGTGTTGCTAATTTGGCAGGCACATCATCAGATCAGAGTTGTGACTGGGTACTGAGGGGCTGCCGGGGTTACAGTCGGGACTGTGTTGGTAGAAAAGTCTGATGGGGAGCAGTTGGGGGAGCTGGGAGGGCTCAGCCTGGAGAAGAAGATGCTCACTGTTCTGTGCACCTCCCTGACAGGAGGTTATAGCCACGTGGGAGTTCAGCCTCTTCTTCCAGGTAACAAGTGACAGGACATTAGGAAATAGACTTAGTTTGCACCAGGGGAAGTTTATATTGGATATTAGGAAGAATTTGTTCACTAAGAGGCATTAAAACAGGCTGCCCAGGAAGTGGGGGAATCACTGTCCCTTGGAAGTATTCAAAAAACACGTGGATGTGGTGCTTAGGGACATGGTTTAGCAGAGGACTTGGCATTGCTGGCTTAATGTCTGGACCTGATGATCATAAAGGCCTTTTTCAACCTTAATGATTCTGTGATTCAATAAAATATGTGTATTACGAAGTGCATATCCTTAAATGATGTTTTATATAACCAACAGATATTTCAAAATATGCTGTATTGGAGAATTAACTTCTCCAGCTTCTTAAGATACAGGGAGTGGAATTGTCAATTCTGTGTTACATTACTGACTCATACTGGTTATAATCCTATAATTCTAAATTAATTATAATCCAAATAATTCCAAAAACCACACTGTAAAAGGGTGTTATATATTTGGAAGAATGCAGTAACACAAGCTTTTTTCTTAGTATGCTATTTTTTAGATCTATAAAAGCTTTTTTCTCAGCATTAAGTTAGGCTAATGGTTTTTATTTCCTAATATTTTATAAGGGTTTTCTGTTTGAGAGAATAATCAGATTTAGTGAAATGTGTGTGCAGAGCAGCTTGTTTAAAATAATTGTCACTGTCAGCAGAGTAACTGTGAAGGTTTCTGTTCATGTGTATCCCATGGTTTCTAGGTGCTTCTTTTGCATGGTGCTTGTTTAAAGTTTGCATGTTGGTTTCTCTTTGTTTTGGAGGTAAAGACTAGTGTAACTGTTTGTTTGTGTTTTTTATGGAGTTGAGGAACAGCCCTGTAGGGAAAAGTAGGCCCAGAACTCCTGGGCAGCCTCTACATACACATTGTCATCACCTGGGGCCTGGCTGTTTCTTCTGTGTTCTCAGACTTTGTGGAAACAATTATCTTATTTGTTTTTATGCATAAGAGTTCTGCTGTGCATGGGATGATCAATGATGTTCAGGTAGTTTTTAAACTGTTCAAAATGAAAGATCATAGAATCACAGAATGGTTTGGGTTGAAAGGGACTTTAAAATCTTGTTCCAACCCCCTGCCATGGCAGGGACACCTTCCACCAGACCAGGTTGCTCCAAGCCCCATCCAGCCTGGCATTGAACATTTCCACATCCACACTTCTCTGGGCAACCTCTGCCAGGGCCTCACCACCTTCACAGTCAAGAATTTCTTCCTAATGTCTGATCTGAACCTACCCTTTGTTAGTTTGAGGCCATTCCCCCTTGTCCTGTCACTCACTATTTGGTGGTTTCTGTGTGGCTCAGCTGGTCCTGTGTGAGGACAAGCCCATCAGTGAGTTTCACACCAGACATAAAAAAAATGTGTTGAGAATTGTGAGTCAGAGACTTGGCAGAGTTTTGGAGTGTGCTTTGGGACTTGGAAGCAGTTCAGGTGCAAGGTGGGCAGTGAGGACATAAGAAAGGCAGAAGAAGAGCAGGTTGTCCATACCCATGTGGGGTTAGGAAGTGCAACTTCAAACGTGGCTTTGCCCTCCTCAGATTTCAGCCTGACCCACTTCTCCCTTAGCTCTTCCCTTCTCATGTCCCTGCCACTGTCTCTTTTCCTTTCACAAAAGAGTTACATCAATTCTTGCTGATGCATTTTCCTCTCTTACTTCCTCCTGCATTTAATTTAGGGCTGGTTGGTTAAACGTATGTGGAGGTAACTTCTGGACATGACTGAGGGAGTGGTTTTTTAGCTTCTAAAGAAAGTAGATGTTTTTTAGCTTGTTTTATATAGGAATGCATTATGACCTTGTACAGCCACTTGCTACTTTTTTTTTTTAATTCTCTAGTTTTCCAGCTAAATGAAAACCTAATAAAAAATCAAAACTAAAGGGTTCTTTGTTTAATACGACAACTGAATCTTACCTGTGAAAAAACAGGTGCATTAAAACACTCATAGTTCTTACACTGAATTAAACTGATTCCAAACAAAAATTAACTTTAAAGTGAAATTATTGTTTTGCTATATTGTTAGTCATCTTTCTTGCAATGTCTATTTTTTCTTCAGCAGAATCTTAATTTTTTTGTATTTTTAACCGATGAGCAACTTTTAACTTGCACCTCTCTCTGCAGATCACCATAACTACTGAGATCTTTCTTTTTTTCCCATGTCTGTTATTTCAAAGCAAAACCATAGCTCAGCTTCTCATTACAAATAAGATGCAAAAGTGCTATACACTTGATAAGCAGTTAAATTGGTGAAAAGACAACCCAGCATTTAACTAAAACTGGCAAACTAGAAGGAGTTGTATGCTGGCAATATCTGGAATAGGAAGCTTCAGATATTGTTCACTTTTCAGTAATTTGAGGATCTTTTCATAATAATAATTTGTATATCTTTGTTGCTATGGGAATGACTGAGAAAGCTGGAATTAGGTGTTATTACTCCTTTGTGCAGTCAGAAGGGACAAGCAGATAGCTGTGAAAGCAAAAGTTCTTGTTTGGAAACATACAGGTCTTTTACTAGCAATCCTGACTTACTCCAGTTTTTACATGGTTTATGAAGGAGTTTTTTGAAGTAAGAGGATTTGATTTTAGTTTATTCAATATCTGTCAGAATATCTAAGGAAATACATGAAAGGGAGAAAAGCAGGTTGAAAGAAAATTTAATTCTAGTGGTTTAATGCCTTGGGCAACTATTACCTTCTGTGTGTATTGAACATTCCTGCTTCAGCAATGTTTGTAGCAGCCAGATATGAGTGTAACATTGAGAGAAGAAAGGGTTTTTAGTTGCTGAGTTTGTTTTGTTCATCCCTCTTCCCTGGGAGATTTTAGTGATGAGTGTTTCTGGACTTGGCACTTGCCTAATGCTAAAGAAGCAAATAAAAATGCACACAAGTCAGTCATCCCCTGTACGTTTATGTGTGCATTGCGTGGAAATTTGAATCCCATCTTGATTATCATGAAGTCTGAAAGATCAAAAGCTCTGGATTGCAGTCACAGATGAGACTTTTAAAAAGAACGTGTCTATTTTTAACCTCGGATGGACCATGACGAAAAGCTGTGGCTTAGCTGAATTTGGTTGGGTTTTTGTCTTCTTCAGTTTTTCGTGCTAGGCGGCTCTCAGTGGAGGCTGTGACCTTTGGCTGAGGGTGCAGCTCCGAGTGGAGGCTGTGACCTTTGGCTGAGGGTGCGCTGTGGGGCACGGGGTGTGTTGCAGGCAGAGCAGAGCGCTGGTCTCGAACCCGGCTCTTCTGCATCGTCGCTGCGGGGCGGTCCCTGGCGGCACCCGGTGGCCGCGTTCGGAATAGCAGCCCCGGCGTGTCCCGGCCCCTGTGTGTGCCAACCCCTGCGTGTCCCACTCCCTGCGTGTCCCACTCCCGGCGTGTCCTATGGCGTGTCCCACTCCCTGCGTGTCCCACTCCCTGCATGTCCCAGCCCCAGCGTGTCCCACTCCCTGCGTGTCCCTCTCCCTGCGTGTCCCTCTCCCTGCGTGTCCCGGTCCCTGCGTGTCCCTCTCCCTGCGTGTCCCACTCCCTGCGTGTCCCAC
>VZRZ01005367.1:1284164-1322371 GCA_013398175.1 Climacteris rufus
GCGTGTCCCACTCCCTGCGTGTCCCGTCCCCAGCATGTCCCTCTCCCGGCGTGTCCCTCTCCCTACATGTCCCAGCCCTGGCGTGTCCCGCTCCCTGCGTGTCCCGCTCCCTGCGTGTCCCACTCCCTGCGTGTCCCAGCCCCTGTCCCCAACTCCTCGGGACTTTCCCCCCGCAGCCTCGGCAGAGCTGTGGCCGTGCGGGTCCTGTTATCCCTCCAGTTCCAGGGGCCTGCAGAGAGGAGGGCAGCGTCACCTGGGAGCTGCATTCTCTCCGTGCCCTCTTACTAAGGTCTTAATGCTGCTTTGGAAACTGTGGAGTGAGCAGATGTTGTGTCTTGCTGTTGTCTGCCTGGCAACATGGTGGTATCTTCCAGAAAGGAATAATGAGCCAGCTTATCTCCGAGCTGCTTGTTTCTCAGTCGGCCTTCCTATTTGGGTTCTTTGCTGTGCAAGGACAGTGGTGGGTGCCAGGCTGACGAGGTTATAAAAGCAGATGAAGACAGTTAAAGTCTTTACCCCCACTGTTATAATTGGAAAGTATTTTATAAGATAAACTTTATAATTTCTGCTCCATATTTTATTTATGGGCAGTTTATACTCTTAAACTCTTGTGCCAGTATTGTTCTTGCGTAGCTCCCCTCCCTCCTCAGCATTTATTCCTTTGATGTATTTGTTGATAGCAGTCGTATCCCTGCTCAGTCTCTGTCTTTGCCAAGCTACACAAGGCAAAGCATCCAGCTACTTCTTGTAAAATAAACAGTCCATTACCTGCATCATCTAACCCTTCCTTCTCTGCACTTGATTGTGGCTTACTTATCAAGACATTGGCCTCAGCAAAGAGCACTGCTGGGAGCCTGTTATGACCCTGTGAAATATGGGTTACTTAAGCACTGGGAACAAACATGGCTTGAGAGCAGGGTTATTAAAATGCATAAAGCTCTTGACTTTGCTTGTTATCCTTATCTTATTTTGGGGCAACAGGCTGCTGAAAATGTGGGAAAGGTCTTTGTGGATCTCAGAAAAATAAGTTCCCCACACAGGTCTGAGGGGTTCATGGGTGCTAACAAAAGCAGAGTTTTGTTGTGATTTGCCATCAGGGATTGTCTGTGCTGCTGCATACAGCAGATCTCTTGATCAGAAAGTCTGGAGTATCAATACCTGCACACTTTCTTCTTTGTCCTTCCCTTTCATGATTTGATTTCTTATGACTGAGTCCTGAATCACTTCAAAAGTGGAAAAACAGTTGAATGTGACCTTCCAGGGCAGTATGGAAAACCACTGTGCACTTGGGTGTCACCAAAGGGGAAAGCTGATTTTTTTTTTAAACTTTTATGGCACTTGTGGAGCTACTGATGAAGTTCTGTGTATGGCTCAAGTGTAAGCACTGTCTAAAGGCTCCTGAAAACAAAGAGCTGGAGAGGGTGCCTTGCATGGGTTGAATGCCCACATCCCTGATGCCTTAGCATCTGTTATGGAGCTCCAAAGTAAATTCTCCTGAGCAGGACAGAGTCCACACAGCTCTGAAACCCTTTCTTTCAGCCTCTACCATCCTCCTGTTGTCACTTAGATGACATCTTTTCCTTTTGTCTGCTACAAAGCATTGAAAATTGAGCTTGGGGCATGATAAAGATTCAGCAGAGCCTCCAGCTGTCAGACTGTGCACAAAGAGCATGTTTTGGAAACTGATAGTCTGTGAACTGTCATGGGCACGCAGGGATCTCAAGTTTCTCTTGTTGCTTTGAAACCAGAGAGGGGTCTGACAAATTACCTTGATGTGGGGATGTTCTGGGTTAGCTAAATATAAAGAAATGGATATTGTAGGACTGGTGAAGGCACCTTGGTGATCTGCATGTTCTGGGGAAGCAGATGAGGAAAGTGAGGAGAAGTTGTTTCCCCTGCTTAGGCTTGACAGATGTTTGTGCCTGTGCAGGACATCTGGAACTGCAGAGAATGGCTTGGGCAGTGAGGGTGGGGTAGTGTTAAAAATTGCCAAGCACACAAATGTTGTGTGTGTTGCATTCCCCTACGCCTGCATGTGTAGGGAGTTATCTTCTTACCTGTTCACCAGCAACTGATTTAAGCTTGGGTTGTTAAGAAAAGAGTCTTGAAAACATAATAGTCTTGTGTTTTCAAGAATGAGCTCTGGTAATGAAGTGTACTTAAGCTAAATGACTGTTGTGAAAGAATTTCTGAAATATTCCAGTAAATAAAACATTGACTTTATGTTGTTATAGGTATTTTGGCACCAGTATGTGGTAGTAGGAGCTATTTTTCCAGTTGTAGCAAGGTTTCTTTCTATCCTTTTATTATGGTTGCTGCTAAATTTAGCCTGAAATTTCCCAGGCTTCCTGTGGTGTAGAAACAAATTCTTTGGAAGAATTTCAGCAAAATTTATTAATATTTGGGAAGACTCCTCTGACTTATTTCCAGGTTTCTTTTATATGGGGATGCTAGTAGTAAGTGGCAGTGTCTAAACTGAGGGAGACAAATAGTGTTGTTTCAGAGTCATTAAATTATTCAAGCAGCTGTGTAAGTAATTTTTTCCTTTCACCTTTCTCTGTAGGGTGGATCATTGGGATTGCCTGTTCATGTGGTGTTTTGTTCAGCTTAAAATGGCCCTGAAAATCGTCTCTCCTGGAGTCCTTTCTGGTAATCCCAAACTTGAAAGGGCATCAGAGCACTTTTTGATTGAGGAATTTGCAGGTGCACCGTGGTGTCGCTGTGACTTTTGCATTTTCTCTTGTAGTGTAGACGTTCAGAACAAGGGTTTTTCTTTGAAAGTCTGCTGCTGGCTGTACTTACTAATGTTTGTGTGCACAAGGATTTCGAGGTGGGCAAATAATGTCCTTGTTTCACTGACTGAGAAAGTAAAGAGTGAATGTTGCCCCTTGCAGGGGATTGCTCATGAAGCCACGGTCAGGACTCGGAAGTGCTCATAGGCCAGGCTCTTGTTCAAATCCACTTAGATAAATAGCTTTATTTCTGTCTCCTGTATCTTTGAGATGACCATCTCATAGTGCCATAGCTGTAGTGCCAAGGCAGACAACAAAGCTGTTGGACCTCTTAACAAAAGAAAGTGCTGTTAGTGACTATGAACCTTCTCTGAGCTGCTTGTGGCTGTGGAGATGTGAATGGACAAAAACTTCATACTCCACACAGGTGAACATTGTACCCTGCACGTTTGATTCCAGTTGGCTGTCTGTTATTTGAGAGGCTGGTTAGTTCTGTATCTTCTTTCCTACGTCTGTGGTTACAAGAAGTGCTGTCAGTGGGAGGTGCTCACAGGAGAAAGGAAATGGCTCTTCTGTGGTTGCTGTGGTCTGGTGAGATAAGCACAAGTGCAGAAGGCTGAGACTTGGATTCTCTTCAAGGTCTGCAGCAGGTTAGCCATGGTTCCATTACAGACAGCAGCACACAGAGGTGCTGTTCCTGCAGCTGGGAGTTGTCAGGAGCTGCTGCAGTCGGGAATGTTGATGTTTGCATAGCACTGGGACAGAGCCCATGGGGGTGTTAACAGATACCCTGGGTCCCAGCGTGGCAGGAGGTGGTTGTCAGAGACAGGACAGTGACACACAGCTGGTCTTGCTTTCCCTGGGAGGTGCTTCCCCTTCTTTAGAGGGTGGTCTGGGCACCTCACCCTGTACTTTGTGGGTGTGCTGGGCTGGAGAAGAGGTTAACTGAGCACTGTTTGTGCCTGGGAGGAGAGGGCAGAAAGGAAGAGCAACAGGCACAAACCTCATCTTTGACCCCCATCTCAGGGCCTTGCTCAGTGCAAAAGCCAGGGCCCAGCGAGGGCAAGGTTTTCCTGTTCTCTGGAATGCACCTGAGGATGCAGCATCTGTTGTTTATCTGTTCAGAGGCTTGTGAGTGTGCACCTCAGGCATAGATTAACTTTCACAGAGTGTTTTTAAATACAGTATTCTTTACAAAGAAAAAAAGATTATGTATATAATTTAGAGTATAAATATTCCAATTAAAGTATCTCTTTCTGTAATTTACCCTTTTCTTAGGACCCCTTCAGGCCTGCCTTTATAAAATAGGATTGCTTCTGCTGCAGCTTCTGCCAGCATGGTCTGAGAATAGCCATGAGAGTCAAATAGAGCATCTCTTATCCTCTTATTGCTCCTTTATTGGATGACCACCTCATCCACACCTGGATGCAGTCACATCCTCTGCCTGGTGAGGTCACTGTGAGAAAAGCTCCCCCTCACAAGGAAGTTCTGGGTTGGGTCCAACTCTCATGGCAGAGTGGGATTTTGGTGACAGAGCTTCCTTTGTGGCTCCTCTGTTTGTGGGGTCTGTGTTACCAGCATGGAATTGGATGAAAAAAGAGGATTGAAAAAGGAATATTCTCAAACTTGTTTGAAATATTTTTTTACACAGCTTCTTAGAGTACTTAGAAACTGTGTTTTCCATGTTTTATGTCAGGGTCTCTTGCATTGTTCTAGAGAAGGTAGTTTAGCGATCTGAGCATCATATTTTAATAATTTTTCCTAAATTTTGAAGCCCAAATTTGTAATTTGGCTTTTTTAGAGTTTTGTATAATGCTCTCTAGCTTATTTGAATTTTTTAATTGTTCATTGGATTATCTTACACATAGATTTTTCTTACAATTAGTCATCTGGGTCCTTTGCAGCTCTTTGCCATCTCTTTGGTTCATGAATTTCTGTCAATAGGCTTTCAGTTGCTCAAGTTTGAATGTTGATTCATTGCACTTTGGACCTAAGGCATGCCTCAATGTTCTGGATCTCAGCTGTCTCCACCGTAATTTTCAATGTTGGAAAGAAAATCAGGATAGGTCTTTCTAGTTTGAATGCAGAATCTTATACCAAAAAAAGACAATCATAAAGTTTTCTTTTGATGAAAACATTCAGTGTATGGTTTTTATGCTTTATTCATTTAAAGCTATGCGTGGTCAAATCCAGGAATTGTTTTTGCATTCTCTCTCTATGAATGTCCAGTATAATGTTCAAAAGAGGTTTTGTTTCTGCATTGATGTGAACAGCTGCTCCTGCCCCCAACAGATGAGTTCACAAAAGTTGTAGTTTCCTTTTTTCTTTTTTTTTTTTAATTATTAAAGCACTAAGCACCTGGGCAATTTTCCCTTTGTTCTCTCCTACCTCTGACTCTTATTTTTCCCCTCCAACCAATACTGTTTAAGGCCATTTCCTTGGGTCTCTCTCCATTGCTGAACAGGATTGGACCCTCGTGCTCAGTCCTGGTGGGAGGGCAGGAATTGATTTCATGAAAAGCAAGCAGCTTGGTAGGCCTCATTTTTTTGATCTTCCCATAGACTTTGTGTTTTTTTTCTTTCTTCTTTTTCTGTTCTCCTAATAAAATTTTCTCCATACTGCAAAAGAAGAATTACATGGAGCTTCCTTCTTACTGTGCTTTACATTTGGAAAGGAGATGCAGCTGATTTGAGAGGATGAAATAATTCTCTTGGCAGTTACATCTTGTCTCTGCACTTTGGTGTAGCCTCTCATGCATTTCACTCCCTTCCTGCCTGCAGACTAAATGCTCTTGTCTTTGCCTTCAGACAGCTTGGTGGGAATGCTGGATAAACACCTTATCCCTGTGCTTTGGTAAGATAACACAACCAGGAGTGGGTATCCTGGAGAAACCCTGCATTCCTGAAGGGTGTTCTGTGCTTCCCTCAGTGCTCAGTTTGCTGATCCCTGTTGTTCTGGCAGTGGTGCCAGGGAGGAGAGGTCTCTGCAGGCCTCCTGCACGAGTGGAGTGCAGCACTGATGTGTTCTCCTGTCCTTGGCAGCTCTGCTGTCAAATGCAAACCACATGTCCTGTCTCATGCATGAGCTGCTTCCCGCTGCCCAGAGCCCCAGGTTTGTTCTTAGCTTGTTCTTGAACTTTTAATGATGGTGAAAATAAAGGGAGGGTCTGTTTGTATTGTTTGTAGTAGGAAAGAACAGAGCAAGATTTCATCTACTGCTGTTCAGATCCCTTGCTATTTTTGGTATTTGACCTCTGCAGAGAAGATTGCCAGAACTACAGGTCGTTTTCATTTTTATTACGTGTTTCTACCCTCCTACTCATAAGTTACTCTTACATTCATGATTAAATCTTTGAGAGTGTGCCATTTCTCCACATTTTCCGTTGTATTTTTCAAAGGTAAATTTGTATTTCTATATATTTTTGAGCTAACATTCCCTTTTGGAAAGGAGAACTATGCAATTTGGCAGCATCTTCTGTACACTACTCAAAGGAAAATAAGTTATGATTTGCTGGTTTATCTTTTGAAAAATGTTCTGGAGTGAAGAGAACTGATGAGCCTGTTGGCTTGAATTGAGGCTGCAGCGTTGAGAATACTGCACAAACAGCACAGCAGTGTGTGCTGGGACAATGTTAAATGTTAATTTGTGCAGATAGGTACTTGCTTTTCATTTTTCCATCACTGGAAGGGGCTGCTTTTGGCACAACTGTTTGCTTCTGGTCTTGCTCTTGGTTGTTTCCACACTCCTCCAGTGAGAAACATGTAACAAAGGCATCTGAAAATCCTGTCCTGCTTCTTTGGCATCACTTCCATTTCGTGCCTTCTATTCTAAACACTGAGTTTATTTCTTTTTTGAAGGAACCTTGTAGGATGCCCTGGAGGTCAAAATATTTTAGGTTATTTCAGAGAACTGTATTTATTCTGAGTTCCCAAGATGTAATGAGTTTTCAGTGTCCTTCCAGAAGCTTATTGTTTCTGGTAGTTGTGATATCCAGGAGAAGTGCAGGGGTTGAATGTAACTGTGAAGTTAATTCATAGAACAGTAGTTCCAGTGGTCTAGATCCAATAACACACAAGTTTCATGTTTAATTTACAAAAGGTGCCTTTGCCTTGCTCGGCAGGGTGCAGGTGGGAGGTGCAGCTGTTCCACACAAGGCATGGGGGTCCCTAAGGATGGGATTGCACCTGTGTATCAAACCCAAGTGAGTGGCCATGGCCAGACCCCTTCAGCCAGGTGCTCATGTGCCATCCCAGTGGTGCTGCTGGTTTCCTGGCACCTTGACATCACCTGGATTTTGTCAGTGTTGAGACTGCAGATCCAGACTGTGGGCCACTGTGAGCTGGAGAAAGTGAAGAACCTGAGTTTAATGAACTATTTCACACTCTGAGCAAAGGAGGTGCCCTGGGGAAAGAAGAGTTTTTGGCCAGTGCCTTCTGTGATTTCTTCTGAGACTGGAGCAGTCCAAAGCAAGCTGTTCATGCCCTACAAAGTGGTTGTGTGAGAGTGTTTGTCACATTAACATGAGCAGTTTTCCTCACTGCTCATCACAACTGGCTGTTGTGCTGTATGCAAACCACGTCAGGTTTCACAGACTCTGATTTTGCCAGAGGATTCTTTGGAAAACAGATGCCTCTGTTGTTGAACTTAAGGAACTAAAAGTGCTTCAGTGCAGAGGACCATGTGCTTTGTAGGTGGCTGCAATCCAGTGTTTAGTTATCTTCTATTGTGTTTGGAAGACCATTGTTTCCTATTTGTCTCATAAATTTAACACAGATCCTATTCCTGCCATTTAAACTTTCCCATCAAAATACAACAGTGACTTCCCCTTCTGAAAAGGAAGGGCTGGCAGCTACACCCTGAAGTTTGAACATGAATTGTTTGTATAACCTTCAATCACAATTTCATAATAGTCTGAAGACTTTCTTACTAAGGCAGACATTTTACTGAGTTTTTAGCAAAAACCTGGCTGTCATCAAATGCAATTTTAAGGCTTCTTAGTTGTTGCAGTGGAAATAGAATGGAAAAGTGAACCCTTCAGCTTTCAGATGATAGAAATTGCACTTCTGTCTGAAAATATGAACAGCACTTTCTGGTATTTCAGAATAGCTGTACTTAAATCATTTGGGGTAAAAGCTTTAGAGTTGTCTTGGGCTAATTTTATTTCCCAGAAAATATTATTAAAACTGAATGAACCTGCTTTTGCAGACTCTGGCTTTTTACAACTTCTGGGTACTTGTAGAGTTCCCTCACCCTCCCCAGCAGTAAAAGCTCTGACAGGAGTGTTGCAGAAACTGCTCATTGAAAGATACTCTCTATTATAGTCAGTAATATTTAAACAAGTGCAGCTTGCTTTCCAAATGGATGACATTTGTCAGGAACATGTCTGTTTGAGTTTACTTGGCCTTTTGAGTAGACAAAGTCTGAATACTTAGAGCTTAAAATTCAGGTCAGCTTGGAAAACTATAGCTTTCATACAAAAATTTTACAGAGAGAACCTGATTTTTTTAGTAACCATAGCACTACAGGAGAGCTGGTTTACAAAAACTCCTTTCTCCACCCTCAAGCACCTGTATTTGAAACTCTATTTAAATAGAAGCTTCCACTGTAATTCTTCAGTAAATTGGATTAAGTAGTAGTTTTCCTTATTGATAATGTTAAAATATTTAATTTCTTAAGTTAATATTATTAATTTGCATGGAATTTTGACAGCTTTGTGTTTAAGCAGCATGGCACACAGTGTTTGAGAACAGTTGGCTTTGTGTAATAGTTCTAGTAAATGCCTCCTTCATTTGAGGACATAGCCAGAAAAGTGAGTAAGGAGCAAGTTCTGAGGGTGGGTTGTACTCAGGGTAATGCCAGAAAACACGTTGAACTTCTTTGCTTCAGAGAGGAAAGGAGTTTCCACAGGATGTCTGCATTTTATGGCAAAAATGACTTGTAGATGTGCTCTCAGAGGTTGCTTTGATGTAGGAGATTAACCTGGGGACCTCATTGTCAGGATATTACTGAGGCAAATCACTTAGTGAGATTATTTGTGACTTGGGAATTAAGTTTTTATGTGTGCCTACTTAAGCTGTTTTTAAAGAATTTGCTCGTTTGTCACATGGTGTCACGAATATTTGTGTGCACCAAACCAGAGGAGGGAAAGCAAAACCCTCAAACTACAAACAAGGCCAAGAACAAAAAAAAAAAAGCAGATTGCAGTTTTGTCATAGCAACTTTTCCTCTGTTTTTGGTCTCTCATGGACTATTAAAATAATTACCACTAAAGCAAGTAATACATGGGAAATTGCACATTCCACCCCTAAAAATCCAGCCTGAAGAATGTGCAGAAAAATTGATGATAGGACAGCTGGGAAGGCATGAGAGTGCTTGCTTGCATTCTGTGTCTGCCTGATTTTTACTCCATTTCTGTTTGGATTTTTTTTTAAGGGTTGTTTAATGCATGTGATACCTGGGATTGGCTGCTGGCCCAGTCCTTAAGGAAATATCAGCACCCATGAGAAGTCACTGGAGCCCGTAGAACCTCCTGTGATTCCCTCAATGTTTGGGTTTTGATTCCTTTTAAACCCAGAATTGTGGTCTAATTGAATCTGGGTTTTTAACAGAAGTCACTCATGTGGATGACTGTACTTAATAAATTAATTGCAGTTTGTGAACTCACTGAAACCATGTATTGTTCATGGTAGCAAATCTCTCTTCAAAATGTAAATGATGCTGTGCTATTTCTGGCTTTGAATTGATGGAATCTTTACTGCAATTACAAAATAGGATTTTCCTTTGTTTTGTAGAAAGGAGAACTTTTTTTTTCCCTTCTTTTTTTTTTTTAGGGCATATTTTAGAAGTGAATCTATGAGAGGATCAAGAGAATTTTGTTTAATTTTGGTTTTGCTTGGTAAAGTTTGCATTTGTGTGCATCGCTGACATAGTTTGGGTTTCTAGGAGGGGTCAGTAGTGCCAGAGAAGAATTGTCTCAGAAGGGAAGATTGTTATCAGCTGCACTAAAAGCCAGTGTTGTGTGGTTTTACAGAAGGCCTGGAAAACACTGAGGTGCTTAATTGCAGTGGATTCCACGTGTCACATAGCCTGTTTAGGTGGTCCATGATGTGCTGGCAGGTGTTTCTGTGCGTCATTGGGCACCTAAATACTTGTGAAATTGCCTCACCAGGCTGTTTCAGGCTCCAGTCCTGGGTAATTTTGGTCTTGTTCTCTGCCTCCCCTGTGCACGTCCCTCAGCACAGAAGTTCACTTTAGAAGTCTCCTGCAGTTGTACTGATGCAGCTGTTTGTGGGCTGTGCTTCCTAGAACAAAACTTACTCCTCCTCAGGTAGAGGTGATGACTTCATTTTGTTTCCACTCGTGGAGAACATCATGTTCCTTTATAAAAATAATAAAGCAAATTTAGCTAAGTGACTCTCCCAGGATTCCCAGATAGACTGCTTAATCTGTTAAGGGGATTATCTGGTGTAGTGCTTACAGACACGAGAGGCTGAACTGAGGGAGCCCTTTCCTGGTCTGTGTTCCTGTGAATGTAGTTGTGGAGGGGAGGACATCGGGATAATGGAGCTGTAGCTCCGTGCATGGCTCCTGCGCGAGGCGCTTCTCATACGTGTTCTTAAAGCTCACACTGCTTACGAATGTTGTAATTAAAACTCTCCTTGGATTTTATTTATGACAGGTTTCTGGCAAGGCTGGGGGGAGCTGTTTGAGATGACTGCAGTGGAGAAGGTGGAGGAGCAGCTGGCGGGCCTGCGCATAGCCAGGCGTTGTGGGCCCAGCGAGGAGCCCGCGTACCTGCTGGACATTGACACCTCCGGGCCTGCCCAGCCTGGCAAGGGCCGCTTTGTGGCAGTTTGCTGTTCCAACAGCTCGGTCAGGGTGTACGACAGGGACAGCCTGCAGTTCCTGCAGGAGTACAGCAGCCATCCCAGCATCCTCAGCGGAGTCAGGTTTGCACACGCGTGTGACAGCGTGGTGTTCTCAGCCTGCAGCGAGGGCACGGTGAAGTGCTGGGATGTTCGTGCAGCCACGCAGAAGCCTGTGCAGGTGTTCAGTGGCTACCCTGGCAACGTCTTCATCAGCTTTGATGTCAGCTGCAGCGACCTCATCGTTTGTGCCGGGACGGAAAAAGTTGAAAAGGACGCGTTTCTGGTGTTCTGGGATGCGAGAGGCCTCACAGACTGTGCCAGCACCGCTAGAGAGCCCCTGGGAGTCTATTCTGAAAGTCACAATGATGACATCACTAAAATCTGTTTTCATCCTGTTGAACCCAATTTGGTAGTGTCTGGGTCGACCGATGGGTTGGTGAACGTGTTTGACATCAACAAGGATAATGAGGACGATGCTTTGGTAGCAACTTGCAATTCAGATTCATCAGTGAGTTCTCTTGGCTGGGCTGGGAAGGATTACAGGCAGGTTTATTGCATGACCCATGATGAGGGGTTCTGCTGGTGGGACATGGCTCAGCTGGACACGGAAGAACCGATAACCCTGCTGCACGTTCTGGATGTCAGAGAGTCTGTCTGCCCTGAAAACCACGGCCTGCATTACCTGGTGGGTGGCTGGTACCACGAAAAGGCAGGGAAGCTCTTCCTGATAGGGGGCACCTCCACAGGGAACATCCACCTGATCAGTTGTGGCACTGATGGCCTGAGCCTCGTGGGCACCCTCTCTGGGGGCCACTCAGCCACTGTGCGCTCCTTCTGCTGGAGCCCCACGGATGAGGCCCTGCTGACGGGTGGAGAGGATGCTCAGCTGTTGCTATGGAAACCTGGAGCTGTGGAAAGGTCCCTCACAAAGAAAGCAACCCTCAAGATCTCTTCTTCCGTGCAGAAGAGAGTAAGAGTTCACAACACCTCCCTCAAAAGCAGGAAAAAGTGAAATGCCTAAAGTGGGAATCTCTGCTGTGTAGAGTTTTCCTGGTGTTTAATCTCCCAGGCAATACTTGGCTGTGTTTTATTTGGAGGTATTCTGTGGAAAGAACTGCAGTGCTTGAATTCCCCCTGGGAATGTATTTCAGTCATCAGAAGAATGCCTTTTATTTTTTTTTAAGTTGCTAATATTAATCAGAAAAGAGTAAACATTTGCTCCTGAGTTCTTGAACAACAGATGTTAAATCATATTATATAAAACTGTTTTTGTGGTTATTTAATGTCTCAGACAATGTTTTAAATGTATAATATAGGCCTGTGGCTTGCATAGTTTGTTACCTTTCCAATGATATTCCCTGGCACATTTTAAAAGCTTTGGTATTCCATGCTGTATTTTGCTTTCTTTACAGAAAACTTAATGAAATTGCTCAATTTAGTAAAAGATTTTATGTCACATCTTCATGCCTGGAGGAATTACTTCTTGATGAAACAGAAAATAAGTAGTTTTGCACTGTCACATCACTGGTTTAGAACAAGCTCATAAAGAAGCAGCTGATAGAGCCATATTTTTCATAGCAGATATGAATGTATTCAACCAAACAGGAGCTAATTTGTATGTGTATGAGAACTGTTAAACTGGCATTATTTCCTGAATGAAAATACCCAAGCATTTTGCAAGCAGCTTCATTCTCTCCTACTAAGTGCACCTGGAAGACTGGGGAGATCTTTGGTGGGTTGAAGAAATTGATGGGTGTAATTACACCAATGGTGCTTAAAATCCCAGACCCTGACTTGAAGGAAGCTGCTATCACATGTCAGGTGGGGATGCTAAAACCCAGAAATGAACACTGCCTTCAGAGACTGGAGTTATGGAGGAACAGACCAATATGAGCAGAATTACTCTGTTTTAGATTAGATGACATGGGAATTGAGAAAGGTTGGGTTTATTTTTTTTTTTTGTGAGGGGGGATAGATAATTCTTTCAGAACAAGTTTTGAACATCAGGTTTAGAGGATTATCCCAGAGTTTAGAAACAGTTTCTGAGGTACAGAAGATACTCTAGAGTATGGTTACAGCTGTGCTGAAGATGCCTGAATCATCTCTGGAATTGAATTCTTTTCAACCACAAGTATAGAGTTTCCACAGAATGTTTCACAAACTGTTAATACCCTTTAGCCACAACTGTGAATCCATTGTTGGTTTGGGTTTGCCTGTTGGTGATAAGTGAGGTGATTCACTTTTTTTTTACTGCTGGTTATTTAAAAGTGCAATTTCAATTTAAAAATCCCAGTTCCCGAAACTTTTGTTACTTGTGTTAAATTCATGTTGCCCCCAACACCCTTACCTGTTGCTTTCCAAATTACATCATTGAGGTGAGGTGGGCAGTGAGTGTCAGGGCCACAATGCACCTGGATCTCAATCTCTTGAGATTTATTCCCCAGGTCACTGATTTTTGCCTTTCTGTAACTGAGTGGACCAAGAGCTTCAGACCCCTCTGAATTCACTGTAATGCCCTCATGGGCCTGACTTGGTTCAGTGCCAGGTTGGGGATGGGGGACTAAGGGATTCTGAGACCTTTTTCATTGCAGGTACAATATATAGCTTGCTTTTTAGATGCTTACCTGCTCTTTCCCTGGTATCTTGACAGATTCAGTGGAGTAAAGTCATTGGGTCTGTGTCATGCCTGATTTCTTGAAGGCACGTTTGTGTGCAGAAAGAGAAATGCACAGAGAGGGAGCTTGTGGTTGACTCCACTTGCTTTCAAGTGTCTGCTGAGTGAAATTCCAGTGTGCTCTGCCAGCTGCCTCTGAATTAAAGCAGCAGAGGTGGGAGTTGTGCTACTGAAGTGTTTGCAGTATGCAACCTGTGTCTGTTATCTTGTTTCTGAGTTAGATGGATATTGATTTGTTCTGTATCAGTCACAGTTAGAGCCATGATTTTCCCTGATCTCCCCTTTTCCATGCATAACAGAAATAGCAGCGGAAGGGAAAAAATGTGTGTCTGTATCTTAAAATTCTGCAAAGGCACAGCAGCTGTCAAGAGACTCAGGCTTGTGTTGCCTCTGAAAATACTCAGTTTTGTTGTTTCTCTTTTTCTTTTGTGTTGACTTAATTTCAGGTTAATACCCATAAAATAAACATAGATGGAAACCACATGTGAGCAAGTAATTAGCACTGCTTGCTTCTGTAAGCTTCAAACACTGTTTCATAGACCACAGAGCACAGGCAGAATCTGTGTGTGATCACATAAATAATAATAGACTCAAATGCAGGTTAACTTGTCCGACTGTATTTAATCTCTTTGGTTAATTTTGACATCTGTAAGTTGGCTTCAGCATCGTTAAAAAGCTTAGAATCATGGAATGATTTGGGTTGGAATGGACCTTTAAAGGCTATTTAGTCCAACCCCCCTGCCATGGGCAGGGATATTGAACTTGACCAGGTTGCTCAGAGCCTCGTCCAGTCTGACCTTAAATGTTTCCAAGGTTGGAGCATCCACCACCTCCCTGGGCAACCCAGCCAGTGTTTACCACCCTCATAAAAAATGTCTTCCTTGCTGTGCTGGGGATCCCAGAGCTGGATGCAGCACTCTGGGTGGGCTCCCAGCAGAGGGGCAGAATGCCTTCCCTGGCCCTGCTGCCCACACTGCTGGGAATGCAGCCCAGGATGGGATTTGCTTTCTGGGCTGCAAGCACACACTGCCAGCTCCAGGCCAGCCTCTCACCCAGCAGCACCACTGAGTCCTCCTCGGCAGGGCCGCTCCAGCTCCATGCAGCCCTCGCCTGGATGGATACCAAGGACTGCCCCAACCCAGGCGCAGCACCAGCACTGGGCCTTGTCAGACTGCATGAGATTCCCGTGGGCCACTTCTTGAGCTTGTCCACGTCCCTCTGGATGGCACCCCATCCTTCAGGAGCGTCAGCAGCACCACTCAGCTTGGTGGCATCTGCAAACTTGCTGAGGCTGCGCTGGATCCCACTGCCTGTGCTGTTATTGGAGATAGAAACGGTGCTGGTCCCACTGCAGACCCTGAGGGACCCCACTGACCTGCACACTGAGCTGTGGACCACTGCCCTCTGGATGCAACCATCCAAACCATTCCTCATCCACCCATCTCTCTCCAGCTCAGGGAGAAGGGTGCTGTAGGGGACTGTGTCAAAGGCCTTGCAGGAGCCCAGCTCTGACCTTTACAGAACTTACGTAATTGAAACTGTGCGAGTAGCGCTCGGAAATCATCACTGTGTGAATTGTTTAACCCCAGGGGAAGCTTTCATTCCGGAAGCAGTACCAGGTTTTTTCCAGTAAATGAAAAGCTGAAATCCAGATAAACTACTTAAATGCAAAAACCAGTGTCCATCTTTATTCAGAGGTGATAGTAAACCTGTTGTACGATGTATGTGAGCAACAGGTGATTACCTTGCTATGAACACATGAAAATTATTTTCCTGCATTTGGCACATTCTGAAATTTACTCTTAGTTGTTCTTTTTTCTTTTCTGTGTAATTAAAATGCAGTATTTGCACACTCACCAGTGCTGTTGTTCAAGTAAAAGATGTATGAGGATAACATCTCACTCATTACTTGAGTGTAAGATTTTACCCACACTTTGCAGTTGAGGTGGAGATTATTTGACAAATCTGAAGATGTGAATTCATTTCTGGGTGGAATTAATGTAGCCACTTGTCAGCCATAAGCTGTTTAGTGGCCAGACTGTATATGGCACGTGTCCTGTGTATTCAAACCACATATCTACATTAAAATATCCCTTAGCGGAGAAACTGATGCAGTAAAACATTTTAAAGACACGAAGTGCAAGCTTTATGCTGTTTCAGATGACAGCTTTCTCTTGGCTCCTGATGTGCTGTGGCTCTGTGGGTCAGAGTGTTGTGTGAAGCAATGCATTTTGTCATGGGAAGTGCTGACTCTGCACCTGCACTCTCCTGGAGCTGCATCCCGTGTTTTACGGGATCCTGGGCTGCCTGGGGTTGGAAGGGACCTCTGGGGATCATCTGGTCCAACCCCCCACTCAAGCAGGTGCACCAAGAGCAGGTTGCACAGGATTGTGTTCAGGCAGGGCTTGAGCCGTCTCCAAGGAAGGAGATTCCACAGCCTCTCTGGGCAGCCTGTTCAGTGCTTTGCCACCCTCATAGTAAAGTTTCTCCTCATACTCAGATGGAGCTTCCTGTGCATCAGTTTCTGCCTGCTGCCCTTGTCCCATCACTGAAAAGAGCCTGGTCCCATCCTCTTGGCACCCACCCTTAAATATTTAATTAAATATTTGTGGTTTGGGCTGAGGCACCTTTCTGTTGGCAGGGGTTGGGTGTAGATGCAGTTAATTGCAGTGTCAGTTCATCAGCAAAGTACTCCTGAAAGAACTGACACACTTGCCCATCTCCTAAAGCTCGTCTGCATTTGCCATGGTTAATTTGGATTTACTTCTTTCCACCCCTGGCCTTCTGTTATTTGGCTTCTTGGTCTTTTTTTTTTGGACGGGATAATAGTGAGCTGTGTTGGTCCCTGCTTTTCTGGAGAGAGAGGAGTCCTGTCCCTTTCCCCTGGGAGCTCTCCTGCCCTGTGCACGGGCTGCTGGACTCTGCACTTCCACATCACACCGAGTGGAGGCTGGGAGGCAGAGAGAGGGAAGGAAACAGAGGGGTTGGCCCCGGCTGACCCTCTGACAGGGTGTCTCTCTAGGGAAGCTCCTTGATAAAGAGCTGGACCCTCTATCTTCTGAAATACATGTAAGGGCTTATTCTTGAGCTTGATGTAAGCAGGATAGGACCTCAAATAAATTATGCAAGACATAAACACCCTTCAAGCATAAAAGCCAGTTCCTGTTTGTCTGTGAGATGAACAATTTGGCAGTGAAGCGTGTGAGAGAGGCAGAAGGTGCTCGCTCACCAGGGCTGGGTGCTCTTAACTTTCAGGAGCACTGAGCAGAGCCACTGGTTGAGCCACTGCTGCTCTCCCTGCTCTGCAGGAGCCAGTGGATTTGGGGATTCCAAGTGCCATGAAAAAACAGGACAAGTTAGGGTGGAGATCAGCTAAAGGCAGCAGAGCAGTCAGTGAACTTGCTGCTGCTGGGGGATTGTACAGTGCCCTGTTCCCTGGCTCCTTATCAGAGTTATTTGCAGATAACCTATGAAGCAGTTCTGAGGATTTTGATAACTTCTTGGTTTCTGTTTCCTTTTTCTCTACTGGTATGTGACCTGGCACGGGTATTTTGGCCACTGGCAGTGCTGTTACCTTCAGTTTCTGCTGCCTGCATGGCCTCAGCATCCTGTCAGGGTGTTCTGTCCTGCTGGGATTTCAACATGTGTGTTTCTCCCAGTCTTCCTCCTCATGCCTTTGGATACTTTGAAATCTGTATTTTGAAAGTTATTTGCTTTGCTGGAAATAAGAGTGTCAGAAAATACTATTCTGTATACTCTTTCTGCAATCTTGGCACCAGTATCTTTATGGGAATAGATTACATTTTTAATAGCAATTTCAGTCTTACTCTCTTGTGCTCTGACTAAAGATTTGATGGTGCTCCAATCCCATAAAGGTGGTATTTGAGCAGCCTGTTGCTGCAGGAACTCAGAAGTGGCAGTGAGAAATGCTGGGAGGAGTTCAGGAGACCTCTCAGTGCTGATTTAAAATTATCATTTGGAGAAGTCTTCTAAAAGTGGGGGGAAAAAGAAGGTCCAGGGAACTCAAAATACACATTAGGTCACTGAAGGACTCTTGCATCCCAGGTAATGTATTTGATATTACTGATTTGGAGAGTATATTAGATAAAACTGAAGCACAAATATAGACTTGAGAGTTCACTTTTCTGGATGTTTTTAACACAGGAATTCTTGATTGCTAAAGGAGTTGAATACCTGTAAGTACAATGTATGCCAGCCCTCTGTGCTTCAGGTCCAGGTTAAAAAAGAACAGGCCAAACAGCTGGAAGTGGCTCCCTTAACTTTTACTGGGACTTCTGGAGAGCTGAGGGGAACTCTGACTTGTACATGGAAATCTCAAATGTTGCCTTAAATGTTTTTCACTCAGACATTTACAGATTGCAGAGCACTTACTGGTGTTTTCTACCAGTAATTTGGGGATCATTTGAAAAAGGAAGGCTCAAGACTTCAGTGTATCAATGATCTTGGTGAACTGTCTCAATTTAGCACTGATACATGAGGGATCAGGACAAATAGGGGGATGTTCCTTGGATCAGCTAGGATGGCTTTTGTGCTTCACACCCCAAAAATCAAAGACTGGCTGAGGCCAGCACTGGACAGCCCAGTTTTTATTAGAAAGGAATAAGCATTTCATAGAACAACCTTGTTTCTATAAATGAAGACACATAATGCTGTATGAGTCAGGGGGATACCTCCAGATAGCAACCCATGAACAAAGCAGTAATAAGGATCTTGTGTAGCCTTCTAGATGTGTGTGGTATTAGAGCCACAGGTAGATGAAATGACTGTTGGAATTAATTCTTATGGTTGGGTTGAATTTATGGAGTCCTAACTGTTACAAATAGGAGAAAGTATGAAGGCAATTCAGGAATGTAGTAATAGGAGCACACAGGCATCCCACCACATGCCAAGGAATGAATAGTGGTGCTTTGTTAAAACATTTTGGCTAAAATAAGCCCAAATCCTTATTTATTCTTAATAGTGTTATTATTTTAACATTTCTGTTGTGGTTTATTGCCAGGATGCCTAGACAGTGAGTGAGCTGTAACTCAGTTGTTCCATGTGCATGGGCTGAGAGCTGCTCTTCCCTCTCCATACCCACCTGCCATCCAGGACACTCCTGTCTCCCAGTTTTCACCTCACTCTTGTTTCAGGTGTTCTTAGTCTGCAGGTTTATTGTATTTCATAGAAGAATTTGCTCCTGTTTATTTTCTAAGCTGTTAGAATGCCCCAAGACTGCATTTCAATGAGACATAACTGAAGTATTTGTGGTTTCTTACAGGGGTGTGTAAGAATTATTTTCTCCTTTATTATTAGACACATTTAATACATTTATTAACATGGCGAGGTTAGCATGTGGAGAATTACCTATTTATGCATGAATGCATCAGTTTTAACTGCCTTGTCAATACTCTTTAAATACATTAAGAAAAAAATCCTGAAATTTGATTGTAGTTCACAATTTCTGTAGATGGGGGTGATTTTAGAGAGTTTTGTTGATGCAACAATTCCAAGAAGCTCCATAGTACCTTGTAAATGAAGAGCCAGCGTTTTCCAGATGGCTCCATAAATAAATTTGGTAGACGCAGAAATAAGTGAAGGTATTTCAAGAGCTCCAGGCGTGTTTTTGCACACAGTGCTATGGTGAGCTAATAGAGGAAATGAACTTCCTTTTGTTTGCAAAATAAAACCCCCCTGCAGTTCTTAGCGTTGTCTCCACCCCGCGAGTTCAGCCGCGGCGCAGCTTTTCCGTGTGGGCCCCGGGTTTGCACCTGGGCCACGGTCAGGAACTCAGGGGAGCAAGGGCACAGTGAGCTCCACACAGCTCCCATGGGTGCAAAGCAGGGCACTGTGCTGGGTCAGAGCCCGAGGTTTAGGAGAAGGAAACCTGCACGTGGGGCTGGCCTAGAGAAGCAAGAGCAGAGCGTGGGTGCTGCTGTGTTTGTGTCTTCCCATTGTTATCCCTAGTTTTTTTAAAGATGCTTTAAATTCCTATGCAATCTGGTGTTGTCTTACCACACAAAGAGAGTTACTGAACACTTGAGCCAGCAGTGTGCCCAGGTAGCCAAGAAGGCCGGTGGCATCCTGGCCTGTACCAGCAACAGTGTGGCCAGCAGGACCAGGACAGTGACTGTCCCCCCGTCCTGGGCACTGGTGAGGCCACACCTCAAATCCTGTGTTCAGTTCTGGGCCCCTCACAGTAAGAAAGACATTGAGGGGCTGGAGTGAGTCCAGAGAAGGGCAACACAGCTGGGGAAGGGTCTGGAGCACAAATCCCATGAGGAGCAGCTGAGGGAGCTGGTGGGGCTCAGCCTGGAGAAGAGGAGGCTCAGGGGGAACCTTCTGGCTCTCCACAGCTCCCTGACAGGAGGTGCAGCCAGTGGGGGTCAATTCATTCTCTCAGATAACAAGCAACAGAACATGAGGAAAAGGCCTCACATTGCACCAGAGGAGGTTTAGATTGGATTTCTTCACCGAAAGAGTGGTCAAGCTCTAGAACAGGCTGGCCAGAGAAATCACTGGTGAATCAGTGTCCCTGGAGGTTTTTAAAGGATTTGTAGATGTGGTACCTGGGGACAGGGTTTAGTGGTGGGGTGATCTGGCAGTGCTGGGTTAGTGGTTGGACTCAATAATCTTAGAGGCTTCTTCCAGCCCTAACGATTCTGTGGTTCTGTGATTCTCCAAGAACCTCCTGTATCTGTTCCCTGCCTTGCTCTTCTGGATCTCAAGTGAATTCTGTTTTTCAGGCAAAGGTGAACTTGACAGCAGGATAATTCCAGCTCTCTGGCTCACCACACAAGCACTGGGACAGCACCACAGAAACAGGAAACATGCTGTTTTTTAATCCCAAACTGCAAGAATGTTACTAAGTGCTCTAAAAGCACTGCCTTGCTGACGTTTTGGGCTGTGGGGCTTCACGCAGAATAGTCAAAGAAGAGTGGGAAGAGCGGAGCATTGTGCCCACCCGCCCTGTTACCTGAAATGTGCAGAGGAATCAGGTTTGTGCACCCTGCTCTAACAGGGCAGTGTCTGAGAGGCACTTTGTGGAGGTTGAAATTGCTTATGAATGCAATCAGCTCTCAGAAAGGGTTTAATATGGTTGATATTAAAGCAACTGTGTAAGTGGAGTAGTCTAAATATATACTTGGAATAATAAACTATTGCTAATCTTCTGGAAGAAAATGGTGCTCTGTCACTCAAAGATTATTCTTCCCAGGTTTTAGACAGGATTTAAACTGGGTTTTTTACCCCCCGCCCCCCCATTATCTCCAGTATAACTAAAATAAAACAGCTCATTTTTAAAGGTATGTTACATAGTTATTCTTAAGCAGTGAAATTAAAACCTCCAAACTTTAGAACCCAAGTGGAATCTAGGTTTCTAAAAGCGCAGATTTTTAAAATATATAAATAATACACATTTAGTTCCATCAGTAGGGTTTAATTACTATATATTTCATGAGCAGAATAATCTTGAGATCCATTTATAAATCAGCTTTTAGAGAATGGTACAAAATGACATGTCTCTTCAGCTTCTTTGAGAAAGTCTTCTCTGAGTGCCACTAACTTAGGGCTGACATGTTCCCACCTGCTCCTGGTGTTCATTGGGGCTGGAGGGAGCAGCAGAGCCCAAGGTTTTTCCTGCACGGATAAACAGCTCTGTACATGCTGCACGTGGTGTTCTGTGGATAAACTGTGGATTGTCCTGCCAGAGGGATTGTCCTTTGAGTGTGTCAAAGAGGGAGTGGATGTTGTATTTTTCATTTTAGAGAGGGAAAGTGAAGCTAAAAGCTCCCCAGCTGCACGTAAGAAATCTGTGCCAGAGCTGATCAGAGTCGAGAGCTCCTGCCTCTCTCCCATTCCTTTGCTGCATGAGGCTGCTGCTGCTTTGGCCTCTTGTGGAATTTATAATGTCACCAACAGAGGTAATTTATTTTGTTAATTTCAAGATTTGGAGCTTGAGGTCTAGCACCCCAGAGGACAGAGAGACAAGGAGCACACAGCTGGTGTACTGAGGGAATAAACCACTCGAGGAAGGGGAAAGAGATGAGGATGCCAGCAAGGCAAGTCATGGTCGTCCAACCAGAAACCCCTGAGCTTTCCCCAGCCCCTTCCCAATTTCTGTCCAGCTTTTGCAGACCAGGTGGTGGGGAGGGGAATGTGCACATGGCTTTAAAGAATCCTTGAAAGAGAATAAAGTAATGGTTTGGTGATTTCCCGAGAGCCCCTGGGGAGAGCGGGGAGGCGCAGCAGGGGAGAGAGCAGGAAAACGTTCATTTGGAAGTCAGACAAAGAGGTGATAAAACTCCTCCTAGATGTGTATCAGGCAGGAGAAAGACAGGTGTAACCCGTGTGGCCTGTCCTGTGCTCCATCAATGCTAAATTGCAAACTCAAGGGCTTCTGTAGGGATGGCAGGGGGCCACTGAGGCTCCTGAGTCCTGTTTCCCTAAAGCAGAAAGCTTGGAGACCTTGTAGGGTTCCAAAATGTGCTGGAGGTGCAGCAAAGCTTCCGTGGGGTGTGAGGCTGCAGGGCACTGACAGATAATGATAAACCTGCAAAGGACCCCGTGGGGAAATGTTTGGAGAGAGGAGGAAGAGCCGGGATAGCTGTGACCAAGACGTGCAGGAGGAGCACGGCACAGGCAGCGTTTGGGAAGCGGCTGAGATGTCACCCGCGGTATTTTATGATGATGCCCTGCAACGTGATCTCTGTTTACATTTTCAGAGATCCATTTAGCAAACGCAGGGCTGGGATTGCTGCCAGCTCTGTTTTCCTTGCTAATGAGCGGGAGGGGAAGGGAAACAGGCAGGGAACCGCTTGTGCCAGTCCAGCAGGAGCTGGGCCTGGGGACAGGGGAGTGGGGCTGAGGTTTGTGCTCAGCTCAACCCTCTCCCCTGAGCAGGGGCTTGTACCAAGCTCTGCCCTCTGAAAAGTGCAGCCTGTGATCCTCTGCAGCCTCCAGATAAAGCTGAATAGAGGCTTTTTACCAGGGGTGACACTAAAGCAACCTGCTGGTGTTTTCATTTGTGTGTTTTGTCCTGAAAGAGCTGGATGGGACAGCAGTGACCCAACGAGGCTGAGGCTGGATGTGGAGGAGAGACACCATGGGGCACGCAGGGGCTGTTGCCTTCTGTTCTCTGTTGCAAGGACTAGACTTGCCTGCTGTGTTCCTGTGTGCATTTTAGAAATTGTGGAAGCTCTTAACACCCCACACACTTGGGATACAGCATGAAGTGTGTGCAGGAGCCCACCTGTGCTTGGGTGCCATTGTGAATTATGTAGGAAGAGTTGATAAAACAGATCTCTTTCATTTCACTTGACTTTGATAAACCCATGGATTTCTCCTACTGATCTGTTTGGTTACCAACACTTCAGCAGTGTTGTATTTAGTGCCCTAAGGGCACTGACAATCCCTTTGAAATCATCATTCTTGGAAACCAGGATGGGTTTAAATCATGGGAAGACTGAAGATGTTTTTTGTACTGCATTGGGTCTGGCTGGGATGGAGTTAATTATCCTCACAGCAGCCCTCACGGGGCTGTGCTGTGTATTGGTAGCTGGAAAGGTGGTGATAAATAACACCCCAGTGTTTTGGCTGCTGCTGCCCAGCACTCCACAGCATCAAGCTGCTTTTCCAACATTCCCCCCTCACCAGGAGGCTGGGGTGGACAAGGATTTGGGAGAGGACACAGCAGGACAGCTGACCCCAACTGACCAAAGGGATGTTTCAAACCATATGATGCCTGCTCAGCAATAAAAGCTGAGACAGAAGAAGGAGGGAGGGCATTACAGCTGCTCCACGCTGAAGCACTTTCCAGGAAGTGGCTGGACCCTGCCTGCTGATGGGAAGTAGAGAATAAATACTTTCTTTTCCTTTGCTTCCATGCATGGCCTTTCCTTTTGCTTTATCTAACTACTTTTGTCTTGACCAGTGAGTTTTTTCCATCTTATTTCCCCCATCGCTGTCCTACTGAGGAGGAGACTCAGAGAGGCTTGGTGGGCACCTGGCTTCAGCCCAGCACAAGGAATTGTCCTTTCTCTAAGTGCTCAAGTACAGCATTTAATACAGCTTGTGTGCCACTGAAATCTGTTTACATGTGAGAAACTTCCAGAATTCAGCCATGCTTAAAACTTCTTTTGCAACAAAGGCTTCTGTGAAGACATTACAATTGGTGGTAAAATTAATTAACAGCCAAGAATGTAAGCATCTAATCCTGCCACACATCTGTGAGAACTGCTGAATTCAGGTTTGGTGGGGTGACTACCCAGAGTGGGATGCCTAAACTCATCAATATTTTCCTTGCAGAGGTCATGAGGTACAGGGGAGAAAAGCAAACCCCAGAAAGTACAAGCCCAGCTCCAGGACGTCTCCTCCACTCACCCTGCAGTCCTTCCCCTCTCCTGTGCTGGGAAAGCCACAGCAGAGAAGACAGAAGGTTGGAAGAGGCTGCTTATCCCTGCTTGAACAGCCTGTGAGCACTGCAGACTCTGGGCTTCAGCTTGCACACAGGAGTAAATTCAGTAGTGACAATATTTATTACAGTAATCAGCATAGGACAGGATGAATGCCTGGGAGCCAAAACTGGACATAATTCCAATTAGAAATAAGGTACGTTATAATGGCAGAGGCCAAAATTCACCATTCAGCAACTTGCCTACACCCATATAAGATCACAGCACAGGAAATCCTAAAAATTAAGATTGTATTTTCCTTCACAAGAAATGGCAACTACTCATTTACTAAAGCAACATAAATATGTTCATAGTCATATATACTTTTCATATATTTCATATATTTGAGTATATTTTCATAAAAGTATTTTCTCTTTTTTTCTGCTCAAAATAATTTCCCTGACAAAATGCAGAATGGATCTTTTAATTCTTTAGCCAGGAGTATTAAGTTTTATTGAATTATTCTCCCTTCTTTCTCCCCTACTTAAGAAATTGTCACTCTTGTTAATTCAGTTTAATAATTCTCTGAAAGGATCATGCCCTCCGCACTCCCATAAATTCTTGGGGCTTTTTTTCTGTTTGTTTAGCTCCAGTGTATAATTTACCAATTTTTAGGAAAAAAACTGCATTAACTTGGGGCATCCTGGAATGTGAGAACGACCAGAAGCCATAGGGGATATAGACAGAAGCCAATATAGGGGACAGTTCTTTCCTTCTTAGAATGATGCCTGAATACCCTGAAGTTTTTTAACTTGCATTTGCAACATAGATGAGAACAGCAGGAATGAAGATATATTTAAATACACACATATATTTCATAACTGTGATTTGAAAGGTGTTAAACAACAACAAAGTTATGGGAGAAAATGATCCTGAGAAAGAAAGAGAAAAGCAATAAGCAGTTTCCAGGAAAAGGAGAAATTTGATATGAAGAAAATTTGCCTGATAAATGGTGTACTGCACAGTGAGGCACTGAGCTTTTATAGTCTCATACATGTACACTGGACTATGGTATTTTTGCCCCAATTTCCTCATAGGCTAAAAGCTGCAAAGAAATCATTCTGGTTAAGCTGAAAAGAATGGAGAAATGGGTGGTATTTCTAGAAGAGAGGTATTTTTCACTTACTGGGAAGGTTTGAATATTCTGCTTGCAACACGATTGGCCCTGGTTCACGTCTCTTGTTTATATTTTGAATTTTCAAGTCACATACTGAATTATGCCAAGTGACAGAAGGGAAAATGTCTGTGTGGAGCAGAGTCATGCCCCCACAAGGAATTGGCTTCCTTGGCACATCAGTGTTTTCAGGCTCTAGCGACCCTCTGAGTGAGAAATGGAAAGAGGAGTGATGAGCCAGATTTTCAGACAGGCACGCACAATTAAACACATTTGAATGTGCCTTATTTACACTCGTGGGGAGTTATTTGTATTTCTCTCCTGAGCAGCTTGAGCCCACTGTTACCTTCCTTAATAGCCACACACACAGGTCACTGCCCTCTGCAGGGGCCTGATGAGCTGGACCTTGCTGTCCTGTCTGGCAGTGCTACCCTGCCTGGGTGGAAGGGATTTTGGGCAGTGTGAGGCACACACAGCAGTTACAGGGGGAAAAACATGAGCTGCATGTAGGATGTACATAGGATGAGGGAGCTGTGTATGAGTACAGAGCAAGAAGGTGAGAGGCTGAGTGTGTTTACCAAAGGTTTCTGGCTGAGTGTGTTTCAGGCTGTGACTCTGACTGGAATTTTCATAGGAAGTTTCTCTCCCATTTAAAATTTGCAAGGCTGTGCACATGGCCCACAGCTTCTGATTACAGCGAACATTAATGGAAATGGAATCAATAGAATGGTTTGGGTTGGAAAGGACCTGGAATAATCAGGGCAGGGACACCTTCTGCCAGACCAGGTTGCTCAGACCCACATCCAGCCTGGCCTTAAACACTCACAGGGATGGGGCAGCCACAGCCTCTCTGGGCAACCTGGTCCAGTGCCTCACCACCCTCACAATAAATATGTTTTTACTAATATCTAATCTATACCTACTCTCTTCCAGCTTTCTTGGTGAGGAATAACTGATTTTGATGCCTCATTTGACCACTGGTGTCATTCATGACGATTTTACTCAAGCCCACTTGTGCCAGAACTGTAACTTTTTGTATGGGTGGAAAAGTATTAGGAAACATTTCTTCATTGGAAGGGTTGTCAAGCACTGGAACAGGATGCAGGGAGATGGTGGAGTCACCATCCCTGGAAGTGTTGACCAAACGTGTAGATGTGGCACCTGGGGACATGGTTTAGTGGTGGCCTTGGCAGTGCTGGGTTAGTGGTTGAACTCAATCATCTTAGAGGGCTTTTCCAACCTAAATGATTCTATGATTGTAAGTTCATCTGGTTTTGTAGTACAAGGGTTTATACTGTTGTCCCTGTTCCCAGATGCACAAACACGTGACTGCAGCAGGCAAAGTGGTTCACAGATGCTTTTGTTGAGTTCAAAAAACAAGTGGAAAAGCCAAAAAGGCACTGCTGTGGGGAAAAACTGCAAGAAAAAGGGCAAGAAATGGCTACAGCTTTGTGGTTCATACTTTATTTGCAAATACCTTTGAGGGTGTCAGTACAAGCAGTTGTAAAATCTTTTTTGTAGATTAAAGAACCAAAACGAGCAGAAATATTGCAATTCACAAAGTACACTAAATTCTTGGCAGAATTCCATGACTGCAGGTAATCCACCTGATTTCTGTGCCCATCCTTCTGTGGCCAGAATACATAATAAAATAAAGCAAATGGAAACTCTTGACTGTAAAAGGGGAAATGTTGCTGGGTCTCTTTTTTTTTCTGTAATATGGATTTTTTTGAGCACAACCTTTTGTAAAAAGCCATCTCAATAAAGCCTTTGGCTGCATAGCCCAGTCAATGACACTTGTTCCCATTAGTGGGAAAAAAGACAGAACCATCCAGGGAGTGTCTCTTCAGGTTCAGAAGCAGCTGTTGGAAGACAGGATCAAGTCTCATGTCTTACTCCAACCAGAGATTTTGACCAACAGTGTGTTCTGTTTAACCACAGAGAGACTTCACTAAGAGGATGCTCCCATTATGGAGTGTTATACAAAAAACACCATCACTGTGAACAGAGTGTTGGCAAGAGACCTGAAACATCTCTGGTTTCACAGTTCCTGCCTCCTGGGTTGCTCTGAAATGACGAAATAGTGAATGGAAGGGCAAGATGGATGATGAGAAAGTGTTTGAGTGCAATGGACATGCGACAAAACCTCTTAAAATACAATGAAATTTGGCTTAACATTAGTTTGTTAAAAAAAAAACCAATGAACTGTAAAGGAAATGGGAAGTGTAAATAACTTTGATTTAGGAAAGATTTGATTTAGGTGAGAAATTCTTGACTAGTCTAGTGAATCCTTAATGGAAATAAGCACTCAAGAGCCACTGGAAGCTTTCTACATTGGTGTGATGGGGGAGAATATCCCATGATATACATTAATTGTGAATTGGGTTTGCATGACCAGAGAAGTTCTGTGGCTGTACAGGGCCTCTCTTGAGAAATTCTTCTTTCCCATGCAAACTATGAAAACAACAAGATAGGGGTTTGAAACCTGCTGTTTTTCCTGCTCTGTTTCGATTCAAGACAGGGTGTGTTTTGGAATTGGGTGTTGTAGGACTTCAGCCAATCACCCCGGTGGGTGGGTGACCACTGCCCAATCACCTAATGGGTTCTTACCATATATAAGGGGAAAATACAATAATAAACTCTCTCTCTGCTGCTTCTCAGTGCACTGGCTCGTGTGCTCCGTTCTGGGTAAAACAGTGACAGAGTTCTGGCTGATGAAGTTACACAAGGATATTTAATGCTAGACTAGCTTGCAATCTGCTGTTTTGGAGGAGAAACATCAGAAATTCCTTAGAATTATTTCCTGGACTTGATGATCTTGGAGGTATTTTCCAACCTTAATGATTCAATGATTCTAAACAAATGGCATCATTTTTAGGGCCTCTGAATGCAACAGAACAGATGTGTAGCCCATTGAAGATCATCCATGCGAAGAAATTAGTACACAAGTTCTAGAAGAATGCAGGTGTTCTTTCAAAAGCCTTCTTTAATGCTTAATACTCCAACATGTGATGGAAAGTAGAAAGTGGCTGAGAACAAGCCTGTTGCTCCATGGAGAGAAATTTTAAGCAAGAAAAGAGACACATAGACACACACAGGGTCAGGTTTCAGGCTAAACTCTGGGAACAGGTTGCCCAGAGAAGTTTTGGATGCCAAGGTCAGGTTGGATGATCCTTGGAGGAGCCTGGTCTAGTGAAAGGTGTCCTTGTCCACAGCAGGGTGTTGGAATGAGACGATCTTTAAGGTTCCTTCCAACCCAAACCATTCCATGATTCTGTGATTGCTCCTAATTCACCCAGGCATTGAAGTGCCCTTCATTCCAGGCATGGAGTTGAGCACAGACATGTCAGGGTACTGCTGCTGCTGCAGGGAACCAGGATAAGGCCTCTGTCTGTGCCACACGTCCCCTGAGTGTTAGCTGAGGTAGAGAAAACATGCATCATCTCCTGCAGATCCTGTCAGGATCCTGAGCAGCAGGGACTGGCTCTAAGCATTGAGGCAAAATCCAGTCATTCCAAGAAACACCATTTATCTCCAGAAGACACTTAATCACAGTGAGAAAAAACAAACATACACAGATTCTAACAAACAGAAGTATTGCACAAAGGACCTTTAGGCTTGGTGTTTAAGGGCCTACATGTGGAAGCTGTTACCAGCCCACCTGCACCTTTGGCTGGCTCAGCCCCACTGTACATCCATCCCAAACAGCCAGAGGCTCTGAGCTATGCAGAGTCACCATGCAGGACACATTTGGGCTAAACCACTTTGTGTCTGGATCCACATTCCCACCCTCGGGAAGTGTACTGGGTTTGGATTCCAGAAATAAGTCTGCTGCATGGGAAATGGGATCCATCCTATTCCACACAGTTTGCCAAAGTAGCAGCCATCTGCTGGGGTTTAGAGAAGGCTGAGGAACACACAGGATGTTTACTCTCATTCAGATGTGCCGTGGATGTGCCTCGTGTGAGCAGACTCGTCACAATCCTAATAAAACAACTGGGACATGAAACTCGAGAGAAAAGCTTGCCTTGTGGAATAAAATTAAACTTGAGCAAGATAGAAAGCACTACAAATATACATCCACACATGCATATACATAATCATTTCGGTAAAGGTCAGCACAACACAGGCCAGACAGAAATTCCAAGCAAATACAGCACTTACTTTGAGACTAAATTAAATGCTTTCCGAGGTGTTTTATCGAAATCACTCCCAAGAGAAAGAATCTACAAAAGGTTACGATAAGGAAAGGTCCAGTTGCAAAATAAACCTACATGGCAAAATTACAAGACGAGATTAATTCAGATAAACTCTCCCACAGGGGATTTGGGATTACTGACAAAACTGAACCGTGGGTGTGGATTCCCAGCGTGAATCCAAGACTTCCAAAGATGAGACAGAGGCATCCCCTTGTCCCTGGCAGTCATCATCGAGAGGGAACTGGGCTCAGGTGCCTGCAACTGCAGGGAAATGTCATCCACAATGAGAGTCACTTCCTGCTGCTGTGAACGTTGGCCACAAAGGGGAAACATTCCCACAGGAGCTCAGAGGATGCAAGCAGGCTTCTGCAAATGCAGGAGGAGAATGAATCCACGAGCAACCAAAGGTGCGGAGAGAGACGCTAGCAAACAGCATTAGCAGCAGTGAATGTTGTTTTTGGCAACAAAGGAAAAAGGTTAAGTATAGTAAATCAAATAAAGTTAAACATGCAGCAGCAATAGATGCCCCACTTTTCTCCACAAATGTCTTTTACCAATTTGTTTCCCCAGGAGATTGTGAGGATTTCTGTAAATCTCCACTGAAAGACAACATTACTTACATTTCTGTCTAATGGCTTGAATAAGCAGAGAATATTTCAGATGGCAAATATTTTTGCAACTAAAATAAAATCAAAAATTCTGCATACATGGCATTGTGATTGAAATATCCTGTAATGATCACCAGCAGGACTAACACTACCGGTACTTTTTGTGAAGAAACAATTTGAATGGGATGATGGGCACCATATGAGAGCTTTGGTGAGTGTTATTTGTCAGAATTCTGTCAATTTGTCAAAAGCAAAGCAGTGAGTTGCAGTGGGGAACAGGGGACAAGTTAAGTTGCTTACACAGATGTATCAAAGCAGATTGCTGAGTTGCAATGCTACCAGGAATGATGAAAAAAGTCTCCAAAGCATATTCACTGTCATGTATCAGAGTGGCAGTGAGTAACTTCCCATAACATCCCAAAGAAAAATAGCTGGATCACACTGGGAAAAGGCCTGCGGTAGGTTTCAGTGGGGGTGGAATTACATTTGATGCAATCAGAACAGTTTGAATGTCATGGAATGAAATTCTGGATCAAAACCAGTGTACTTTGGAGGAAAGTTTAGTAACTCAGAGAGGATGTTTTACGTAGAAAATGAAAAAAATCTATTTTCACATTTTCCAGGATGTGACTTGCATAATATTTTAAGATCCTGAATGAAGCTTCAGTGAGTTTTCAAGAAGGAACCCAAGATGATTTTGACCTAGGTATACAAATCAGAGAAAAGACAAAAAATTACATTTTAAAATTGTACTCCAGCAGACATTGAACAGCACTGCCCTTGAGTGTCTTACACTCACACTACAAGATGCTGATAAAATTTCAAGAACAAAAGACTCTACAAAGATTATGGAACTAAAAAAATGTCTCAACAGCCCATCATTAAAAACCAGTAATTGCAAGAAACTATAATTATTCTAAAACAAACTTGCTGGGAAGTGCCTGTCTGAAGGGCTCTCATTAGCCATTTGTGTACTAAAAGCTTCCAATATTAGAATTTCAGTGTCTAGTGTATTTTTGATGGACTTTAACACATGAAGCACAGGTGGACACCTATAGAATTGAAGTTAGAAATAAATCTGCTCTGAGGTAGGAGCTCACCTAGAAAGACACAAATTACAACTAAGCATGACTCAGAAGCATGCAACTCTCTTAAATATTTATTTATTTATCTGTATTTGAGCTGAAATGGCTCAAATGGAAGCCACAATTTCTTTGGATGTGCTAAATATAGCTTAAGATGAATTTTCCAAAGGTGTCCTCTGGTGCCACTTGGTGCCCCAGCAAACTGTGGTTTTCACTTCTCCTTGTGTCTTCTTAAAAAGGAAAATCTCAGCTCTGTTTTTGATCACTCCCACTCAAGTCTTGGCTATTGATCCTCGCTATAAATTCTTCCAGGTCCCAGCTGACACTGGATAATGTTGAAAATTCCCCAAGTGTGGAGACTGCTTAGCATGTTAAAGAAGTCACTCAATAATAATATGCCAAATATTAACACATCACAGATTTTCTATTGACTCGTGTTCTTCTATATTTACTGAGCTACCTCACGCTAAATCTGGAGTCTAGACTCCTCTATAGAGCAGATTTTTAAAGTTGATAGTGGTGCATTTTTATTTAGTGGTAGATAGGCTTCTCCACTCATTAATGTGTTCTAATTGTAGTGTATGTTGCAATTATGGCAGCCTGTTAAATTCTAGGGACAATTGAATCTCCTTGGTGCCTTTGAGCATCTGGTTTTTAGAAGTTTGTTTTATTGAACCTGTTCAAACCTTTTGCCTAACAGGGTGTGGAGGCTTGCAATACTCCATCTTGCCAGATAATACAAGAACAAATAATACAAAGCAGTTTTGATAAATAAGTCATTCATCCACCTGTCTCTGTTCCATTGAAGACCTTGACAAACCTCTACCAAATTCAGCATGAAGTTTTTTTTCTTCTGAGATCAAGATCACCACTGTGTGAATCCTCTCATTCTGTGGGACTTGTACCAAGCCATCTTATGTCTTGGCTTTGTCCAAATTCTCTAAATACAGTCTACACCAAATTACACAGGGTTAAAGGAAGGATGCACAATGGATTTGTACAGTGGTACAAGGATGCTTCCTCTTTTATTCACTATTCCCTTCCTAACCTTGGCATCCTCATCTCTTTTGGCCATCAAGTACTGCAGAGGCTTTAATGCCGCTCCTTCTCAGTGTTCCCTAAAAATCAGTTTTATCAGTGTGCTCTTTGAAAGTGAGGCATTCTTATGTCTTCAAGTTCTTAAACTTTCGGCGCTTGCATAGAAAAACCACCAGTTTTGTTCTTGTTCCAGATATCTATTTTTGTGTGGTCTGCTTAGTCAGATTATTTAGGTGTTTCTTGGCTATTTTCTCTCTAAATCTAATCAATTTCTGCCTTTTACCAGGATTTATAGCTTTTGGATTTCAACTCCAGTTCCTGTCTTATGCGAAGCCCTTTCTTACTGGTCACTTATAGGGTATCTGAAATTCCTGTACAGGGTCATGACAGAACTATAACCTCCTTATTCATGTGATTTTTTCAGTGGCAAAACTATCCTATTTGTTTAATCCAGACAGTGGATCTCAGAAGACTCTAGAAAATGCTCTTACAACCTTTCTTTTTCTATCCTTCCCATTTTGGCAGTGTTCCTACATATCCAGTCATTCCTACTGAAAAATCTGCAACCCATTAGGACTTGTATTTTAAAATTAAGTGCTGATGGATCCCCTCTGATGTTTAGCATTCCTTACAACGTTGAGCTGAGCTACTGGCTATAGAACACTTCCATTTGCCACAATTTGAAAATTAAAAAAAAAATTAAAAAATTTTAAAGCTGTACCATGAGATAAAGCAGGTGGAAAAAATAAACCACGAATATTTGCTTATCCTCTTTTACAACAAAGTGAACAAGATGTCTCTTCAGCTTAATCCATCCTCAGGGTCTTTGCAGTTGTGGAAAAATTAGAGTTTTATGAACTGCTGCTATGAGCATGAGAGATGCACCAAGTTTGGGAGGGAGCTGGTGGTACTTCACTGGAGATTGGGAAGTGCCACAGTTCACACATTTGCTGGGCACCTTCACCACACACACAAACACACACACACAGAGGTATTTCACTCATTTGTCCTTTCCAGGGTGTGGTGTTGTAGGTAGGAAGCTGGGACACAGTAGAAGGTGCTCACCTGAAGAGGATGGTTTTATAGCAGTGTGTGTTAGTTTGTAACACACTAACTACGGAGATAACTAAGAATCACAGAATGGTTTGGGTTGAAAGAGACCTTAAAGATCATCTTGTTCCAACCCCCCCTACCATGGGCAGGGACAGCTTCCACCAGCCCAGCCTGCTCAGAGCCCCATCCAACCTGGCCTGGAACACTCCCAGGGATGGGGCACCCACAGCTTCTCTGGAAAACCTATGCCAGGGCCTCAGCACCCTCACAGTAAAGAATTTTTTTGCAATACCTAATCTAAACCTCCTCTCTTTTCATTTGAAGCCATTCCCCCTTATCCTGTCGCTACATGCTCTTCACAAAGTCCCTCTCCATGTTTCTTGTAGGCTCCCTTCAGGTGCTTGAAGGAGACTTGATCACAAAGCAAAGAGCAGAAGCTGAGCTCGCCTCCCTCGGGACTCTGCCACACCCCGGCGGCCCAGGGACCTCGGAACCCCCGTGGCTGCTTCCAGGCTGCTTCAGGTGCCAGAGGCAGCCCCGGGGGTGCTGCCCTGGGAGAAGGGGGAGCACCAGACCCTTCTGAGGAGGGTGGGGTGACGGTTGTGGCGGGCAGGGACCGTTGGTGAGGGGAGTTGGCCGAGCAGGGCGGCCAAAGCCCCATGAAGGCAGAGCTAAATGGCCAGCGGAGGAAAGCCAACAAAAAATTCAGAACACTTGGCTTAAAGGAGTGCCTGGGGCCTGAAGGCAAGTTAAGACGCTGGGGGAGGGGAAACAAAGTAGGAACAAACCCGTGAATTGGGGAATAAGTGAGAGCAGTGTTGTGCTGGAGGAGGCAGCTAGCCAGCTGCCGAGGCGAGCAGGCTCCTACTTATCTTGCCATGTTGACTACAGAAACAGACTTCAAATGACGCAGTGTCTATAAACAGAGAGGAAGAATTAGTTCCCATTCTGGTAGTTGTGTCTATGACCCCAAAATGCTTACCCCACACGCAGCAGGAATTCAGTTCCTGAGGGCACTGACAGTGCTATCGCACAGCTGATACGAGCAGGAGCACTTGCTTATTATTAAAGAAACTTGGTACAGTGATTGCAAGCACTGCCCAAAAGCCATACTCTTCCTCCCCAGAACCAAAACCATGAATCAGAAGTCAACTGCAGGCTAAAGAGACTTAAGTAGAATGCTTTCTTGTTAGACATGAATTGGATTCAAAAGTAAACAAAAAATCTCAGATTGTGCCCTGTCAGTCCCACTGATGGAGCAGAACAGTTACTTTGATGCAGCGTTCCACCGAGTTCATTTTTGTTAAGAGATGTATCAGAAATGCCTTGCTCACATGCTGATTTGCCTCTTCAAACAGCTCTGCTGCTTCCTCCATAACACTTTCTCTTGATGGTCTTTTTCCTGATGGTCTGAATAATTAGTTCTCTGGGGAGATCAAGTCTTTTCTTGCTTACTAGTATTGGAACAGGGAATATCTGAACTAATCCCATGGCACCCTGATAATGCTCCTTTTGACATACAGGAGATCCTTTATGGAGCATTATGTGACCCTTCCTGTAGACAAACACACATCACATGTGCCATGTGGAACATTTACCAGCTCCAGCTAGATCCATTTATGTTTATCACTCAATCTAGCAGTACTTCCACAGGGGTATCTCTGCAGCAATCCTGTTTGATAAGCTGCTATGTAAAGAGCAGGATGCCAGTGTGGATGAGAGCTCTGTATTCCTGCCTGGGTGGCCATAACAGATGGTCTATAGTGGAACTTCAGTCACACAAGAAAACGTGAAGTGGCACAAATCTGAGTCACTGGTACAAAAATCTCTGTTCTGGAGGGCTCTTGACTGCTGTTCTGACTGTCTGGGTGCTAAAAAGCAGCACTGAACTGGTGAGGAGCTGGCCCTGAAAATTCCTTTCCAGCTATTTTTAAAAAGCCCTGCTGTAGGAGAGCAAGGCAGTTTAAAATGATAGGCTTGTCTTGTACCTTTGATAGCAACGGAGAAACACTGATCAAAAGAATTTATTCTTGCTTGTGGATCTCCAGAAAGGGCTGCAGGTACTGAATGTGCACATATTTTCATATATATGCCCACACACTCGTATGGGAGATGTTGGTCATGTGAACTTTATCTGGTGGAAGTTAATTTTTATTCTTGCAAATCGGTATTACAGGTATTTATACAAACACATACATAAACCTTTACAGATACACATCTATGCAAAACACCTGCAGTACTTAGTTCTTCTTCATCTCTGCTTGGGATTCACATAACCATTTTTAAAAGCAGCAATTTTTACAAAATACAGACTAAACAGACAATAGGAGAAGGACAAGCAACACTGCCCCTTTGAAATACCAGCAGTTTTACACTCATATCTTATGTTCTGCTCTGAAATCTCATCACAGATGAGGACTTCACAGATTAAAGTAGAAAAAAGAAAGCGACCAGGAGATAAATGGGAAGCCTCCTCCATAAAATCTGATAGCCAAGTGATAAAGAAAAGGTAAGATTTCTGTTTATTCACTGATAAAGCCTGTATTTTTTCTTGAATTGTTTCCATCCAAGCATCACCTGATATAAAACACATCATAAAAATGCTCTGCACAACCAAAATGGACCAAACATACCACATGACGACCATCTAAGAAATAAATTAGCTGAATGCATTATTTACCAGATTGTTCAGCTGTACTGAAGAACTAATTCTGTAGCTGTTACACAAAATCAGAACGAAGAGTAAAATCCTCTGTGTTCACTGGACAGTGGACTTGGACAGAAGAGTTGATTTTTATCCCTTCTGTGGCAGTTATTTTAATAGATGCCCACATCACAGGCTTCAATTTTAGATTTTTAGTGTTTTACAAAGATGGATTTCATCTCATATTGGGAAGACTGAAGTACAATCACGTAAAATAACCTTCTCAGCTGCACCTAAAGTGCCAGTGTAGCTATCAGGCTGTGCTAGAACTCCCCTTCTGCAGAGTGTGCTGCCAGTAACTTCATGAGCTGCTCACTGCACTGCTCAGATCAAAAGCAGCCCACAGGACAGTGAATAAAACTGAGGATGGAAATGTGTCACTGACAAACACAGCTAACAGAAATAAGCACATGTAACAGCAAAACATGTATAAATGCAGGTTCTGTTCCTCACTAATGGGAAGTTACAGTGCTGCTGCCAAATTTTACCTTATATTGGTATAACCCCAACCTATATTCTTTGTTATGCACCCTTGTTTGCATTTAGATTATTTTAGCTGGTTTTGTTCAAGTGAATTTAGTTTTAAATAGCTATAGCTATGTACAAATCTCTCTTCTAAATTTAGAGTTATACAACCCTTCTGTAAATGTGGCACAGTTCAATCTTAGTTTTGCTTTTTCAAATACAGTTCTTCCGAGAAATGCAATCGATTTACAAAGGATGACAAATTCTACAGTTCTTTGATTTAACATCATGGGGAATTTTATTTTAAAAGATGTCTTGACTGCTTGATTATAAAATAAAAATGAAGGCATAGCATTAGGGATGTTGCAGGAAATAATTTCTCAACTAGCATTACTGTCTACTTGAGGGAGAAATAACTGGCTTGGGAGGTCAGCAGAAATGGATGCGAGGGTAAAACAGGTCAGCAAGATTGTGAATAGATCAGACTGACTCCAAAGTATTTGTATTGGCACATGTAAACAGGAATGTGGTCTGTGACAGGCAGGACAGCAGATGCTGGCGTTGCAGAAGCCTTAATTGTAGAGATGTTCAGTCTTGGGTGCTACAGTTCAGAAGGAAGGATGTGAATGATTTTGGAACAACACAGGGAGAATAAGTATCTTAAGAGGTTTAAAACTGCCACACGAGGAAGGATTGAAAGGAAGCGAAATTGCTTTGTCCATAGGCAAAAAAAAAAATAGGGGAAACATTTCTTAAGACATGAAGAGGCATTTTGAGAGTTGAGAGGCAAAACCATTCACATCCATTACAGTTATATTTCAGTGGCCATGAGCTTTTAACTGGTGTTTCAGGTTCCTCAATGTGAGCTGGACCAGGGAACTGGCTGAAAATTAGCAATTTTGAAAGTAGTTTGACAACAGCTTAAATCACTTTAAATCAAGTCTGACACAGTCTCACTTCCTCCGTTATGCCAAAAGCTGAGTCAGGAAGCTGAGCGGGACAACAACTAGATATCCTTTGCAGGATTAGCAATGTTGAGAGGATTCAGTACCTGCACAAAGAGGAGGGATGTGACTGACCCACCAAAGCAACCAGCTCTCAAACTGCCTTTGAGCTAATTTCCTAAATAAAAAAAACCTGTACCTTACAGGAATTTGGTCGTATGAGCATGGGAGGGCTGCTGCTCAAAAAGTCAACAGTTTTTTTTTCTGCCGGAAATAACAGTGGAGACTATTTTGAAACATAGTAGTCATATTAACACCACTACAGAACTACACAAGTTAGGGTGGAAAAGACCTGTGAGATCATCATGAAGTCCAGCCTAGGACCGAACACCACCTTGTCAAACAGACCATGGCACTGAGTGCCACGTCCAGTCCTTCCTTAAACACCTCCAGGGATGGCGACTCCAACACTGCCCTGGGCAGCCCATTCCAGTGTCTAATCATCCCCTCAGTGAGGAAATTCTTCCTAATGTCCCACGTAAACCTCCTCTGGTGCAGCTTAAGATCGTGTCCTCTTGTCCTGTCACTCGTTGCCTGGCAAAAGAGCCCGACCCCCACCTGGCTACACCCTCCTGTCAGGGATTTGTAGAGAGCGGTAAAGTCACCCCAAAGCCTCCTCTTCTCCGGACTAACCCCGCCTCAGCTGCTCCTCATAGGACTTGTGTGCTCCAGAGCATTCCCAGCTCCGCTGCCCTGTAGCCATTAGATGTATTTTGGGGAAAAAAAAACACCCCAAGAAAACCACACAAACCAAAACCCAAACCAGAACCATCAGACACCAAGCCATCAGGTAGATAAAGTTAAACAAAATTTATGATATTTAGCCATGCTATCTACAAGCACTCGTTGTGCTGATCCCCGGTTCTAAGTAGATATAAATATACTTGGGGAGAAAAAAAAAAAGAGGTGATGCAGACAGCGGTCACACACTGGGCTAAGAAGCCCAAGGGTGCAGAGCTGCCGCAGAGGAGAGCGAGGGGCTGCAGCCGCGGCTTCCCACTGCGAGCGAAGGAGGGAATGCGGCCGTGCCCGCGGCGGCTCGGTCCCTCCGCGGGACCCAGCGCGGCCCCTCGCCCGCAGCCCGCCCCGAGAAGGGGCTCCGTGCCCCCCGAGAGGCTCCGACGGGGCTTTACCTCAGCCTGAGCGCGGTTTCCCCTCAGCAGCGCCGGGTTTTACAGCTCCGCCGTCGGGCCCCGCCGCTCGCCCGGGCGA